>PVHP010000083.1:0-47500 GCA_004024765.1 Zapus hudsonius | reverse complement strand
AGGACAGAACGAGAGGGTCATTCTCATTTCACCGCCAGCCTCCAGGTCAGTATTTCTGAAACTGGAAGACCAAAGAGAGTCCTTTAAATGAGAATATAGTACAGCTCAGATCAGTCATCCAAGACTGATCTGTGTGTGTGTGTGTGTGTGTGTGTGTGTGTGTGTGCCACCTCTCACATGTGGAGGTCAGAGGACCACTCTGAGTATCAGTCCTTGCCTTCACCTTGCTTGAGGAAGGGTCTCTCACTGCTCACCCGTACATTAGCCAGGCCCATGAGCTTACTGGGGACTCTCCTGCCTTGGCCTTCTGTGTTCCTGCCAGTGCACTGGGATTAGACACACACCATAGCAGCTGGCTTCACATGGATTCTGGGGATCCAAAATTGGGTACTTGCACTTGGGTAACAAATGCTTTTACCCACTGAGCCATCTGCCCAATCCCATGACTGTCTCTTGAGAAAGTTCCCCAAAACTGTTCACATTTAGCTGCAGAGGAGATGATGAAATGTAGTCTTTATTTATCAGAGCAATATGGCCAGGAAAGTAAGTGTTTCACTCAAAGGTAGGAAGTTTGCCTCTGAAATGCTGCTTACAGATCCAGGTTTTCACTTCTCCTGTCTCCATAGAGTCTCCTCTGACCTCATCAAGTCATTCCACGAGTATTCTCCTTTCCGCTCTGATCACTTAGTGAGAAGCAACATAGGAGCTATGGGCTAGCATGCAATTGTATCATCACCTTGGAGATAAGACATGGGGGCTTCCTTAAACTTAGCAGATTGGTGGAATCTGTGGACCACTGTTCAGATACATGAGGATGCAGAGCAAGGCCCCCAGCTTTCCCCTCATCTAGTCCCCTACTTTGATCACATAAGCAAAGCCTCAAACAGGGCAGATGCTGCTGCCTGTGAGCCAAGGAGTTGTACATAGTTGTACATAGTTGTATATAGCTAATGCCACCTGGAGAGGCGAACCAGCCACAGAAGCTTGGAGTGAGCCAAGAAGGGCTGTCTGAGGATGCCTGAGTGGTTGAGGTCCATCAGAGCTGGGGGCAGGAAGAGGGAGGATTATCCCTGTTGATATAGAAACCTCTGTTGATATAGAAACTGTGGCCTAAGATTTACTGGAAGAATTAGAATAAGAACTCTCTAAATTCTCAAGTCTTTTTCTGCATGCATATGTACTGTGTGCATGTATGTATGCATGTTGGTCCATATGTGCGCGTAGGTGTGTGTGCACATGTGTGTGCATGAATGCGGAGGCCAGAGTTGACATCAAGTATCTTTCTCAACCACCTTACATCTGGGACAGGCTCTCTCATTGAACCCAGAGTTCAGCCTTTTGGCTAGATTAGCCACTTTGCCAAGGGGATCTGTCTGTCTTCACCTTTTGAATGCTGGGATGTCAGTGACATGCTACCTCATTGGGCATTTATGTGGTGCTGGGCATCCAGTCTAAAGTTAGGGCTTCAGGCTTGTAGGAGATGCACTATGCCAACTGAGCCATTGGGCAAGCCCCTCTCAGAGGCCCGTGAGGTGATTTACTGTGACAATCTTCTTGGGCAGAAGTTCTCAAAGTTGACTGCCCACTGCAACCACCCGGGCCTCTTGACTAAGTACTGACTCCAAGTTTCCACATCCAAAATTCTGAATGAACTGGTCTGTTGTAAAGCCTGTGCTGGAAGTTTTTCAAACTTCCCAACATGATTGCTTCCCACATGCAGCTAAGTGGGCGATCAATTCTCTAGAGCTGTAATCCTCTACCTTTAATGTGCGCATCCATCACCTGGAGAGTGTGGACAGGAACAGGATATTATTCTCAAGGTCCAGGGCGGGAGCTAAGACTACTCATTGTGAAGGGGCACAGGTGGTGCCCATTTGGGAGCAGGCCTTTAGATCAGGCTTGGCTCTTGCATTTCTCTGCCTGATATAGACCCCTCTGCTCTAGTCACTGTGGCTCCACACACTATGTGCTTATGCCAGCCTGTCTTGTTCCTGTCGTAAGACCCGCCCCTAGGCTGCCCTGCTCCTCAATGAGTGGTCGGCATCTGCCCTCACATTTACATGTTGTCCATCAGACTGAAGATCTAGAAGAACAGCCATGTTGAGTGCAGCAGAAATCATTGCTAGTGTCCCACACAACTCTCATTGACATGAATGCTTACTAATGAGCAACCAGTCCCTGGCAGTAATGATGACATCAGGAAAGCAATGATAGCTCCCCATGCACCATCTCCTCCTCTCCCCAACCCTCCCCCAAATCACAGTTCTAAATGAGCTTCCAGAATCTTTTTGTGACAGAAAACCTCACATGTATCCACTTAGGAAGACAGCTCAACAGAGTGAAATTCTAACCAACAGGTACACCGTCAAGCGGGCACACAGGAAATTAAATGTGAACATATCATTAACATATCATATGGGACTTGTGAGTTTAACTCCCTACATGGGGTGCTCACAAACTGAGATTGTTTGCCTATTTCTCATCATGGCTACATGCTTCCTATGGGATCCAGTGAATTTCAGAACTCAAAGTCTTTTGCCTCCTTCTTTGGATGAACACCTGTTCATGGCTTGAATCCTGAAAAACCCATATTCTCAATGGCCAAGGAGATATGTGAGGAGATTCCCAGGAATAACAAGACTTTCCAGTGTGGGATGTGATCACTAAGGATGAATGCGAGCCTGATTCGGGATGTGAATTGTTTTATGGTAGTTTCTTCAATATTTTTCCTTAGAAGAAGCAATGAAATACTTAACATCTAATGACACCTATTAAAGAATTCATTAAAGAAAAGCTGGTAACAAAATACATTATCATAGACAACAATTAACAGGAATCTTGATTGCTCTTTGAGTTGGGTAACTGAGCTTTTACTTTCAGTGTTGTTTTCACAAAATGGCAAGTGAAGCGGAGGTGTTTCTTTGGGGGGGGTGATTTCAACCACAGCACTTCCTTGAATGTTCAGACCACAGGTAGAGAAGATGGGCCAAGGTTTGTCCACTACATCTGCCTATGTGAGTAAAACAGACCTCTGCTTTGTGGATCGCTGAGTCTCATTTGGCCTCAGGTGTATCTTTCACTCTAGGTCTCAGTGGCTTGGGTGATGGTCATGTGAGGGCTTCTGACTCTTTTTTAAAAAAATATTTTATTTATTTATTTTCAAGCAGAGAGAGAAAGAGAGAGAGAGAGAGAGAGAGAGAGAGAGAGAGAGAGAGAGAGAGCGCACCAGGGCCACCACCTGTGGTCTGGCTTATGTGGGACCTGGGGAATTGAACTCGGGGCCTTAGGCACTGGAGGCAAGTGCCTTAACCGCTGAGCCATCTCTCCAGCCTCATGAGCCATCTCTCCAGCCCCTCCTGACTCTTTAAGAATGGTGATTCCCATAGACAACTAGGTCAAAGGCAATTATAGGAAGATACTTCACTAGTGATTCCCCTTGGAAAAATTTCAAACTTGGGACACTAGACCAGATCGTTTCCCTTCTTGGAGAAAAAGAGAATGAAGATATTACCTATATCTTTAGGTTTAGCTCTACCCTAGAAAGTCCAGGAAGAGAGGCATAGGCAGAAAGCAGAGCTGGCAAAACCTGCCTTATGTGGAAATCATCAGGCCTGTTTTGGGTCACTTCATTTAAACCAAATGAATCCCAGGTAAAACCAGAAGGTCCCATTTCTGGTGCCACTATTGATTTATCCCATAAAATGAGACAGGTCTCTGTTTCTTCCTCTCTAGATGGGCCATGTGATTCTGTTCTCTTGTGTGTCTGCTAAAAATAGTATGTTGCTACCTGCAATATCTAAACTACTGTTTCATGCTAAGCTGTCCTAAATGCTAAAACAAACACAAACGGAGCTGGTTTTCCCATCTGTTTCTTTAACAAATGGGGGCTTAAGCCCAGAGAGAAATGGCATGGGTCAGGGAAACATCAAATGAACACTTCTGAATAAAAACAAATGTTTCTGAAGATTGCAAGATATTTCAAACAGAGCATTCCATTGGCCTAGCTGCCTCCCTTGTGACGCCTGCACAAGATCCTGATGACAGCATTATTTGCTTGAATTGGATTCGTTTCTGTGTGCAGAAACAACACATGAGGAACCTGGCAGAGGAAACGGCTACTGGGTCCTATGAAGCTTTCCAGGACACTGAGACCAGACAGGAATGAAGCAAGACTTGGAAACCCCGCCAAAGGAGCGAAGGGAATCATTGTTGAGGATCTGGGTATTATTGCCAAGAGCAGGATGTCTCCATGATAGAGTGCTTGCCTCTGAAGCCTGAGGACCAGAGTTCAGATCCTGAGAACCCCCATCAAAGATGGATGCCATGGTGGACTCCTGTAATCTCAGCACACTTACCACCAGACATGAGGCAGAGACAGGAGAATTTCCCAGAAGCCCATGGACCATCTAGCCTGGTAAGCACAGCAGTGAATAAATAAAAAAACGAGAACAAGGGAGGGAAGCCCTACCTCAAGCAACATGGAAGGCAAGAACAGACACCTGACAGTTCTCCTTTGACCTCCACACATGCATCATGGCACATGTGCACCTGTATTCACACACACGAACACACACATTAAAAAATAAAGTATTTAAAAAGTGAAATGCCAAGAGCATTAACCTGGCATGACACCTTGTGAGGAGGAGGAAGGGAGAGTGGCCCTGTAAGGGACAATTGGAGAACCCTGGCATCAGTCCCCCTGGACAGGCTTCTGATACCACCTACAAGCACATGCTTCTAGATTTCTCTGTGCTCCCCTACCTGCTTCCATCACATCTGGCACCTTCCTTCCAAGTCCTAGCGCCAAACAGTGCACACTGTCAGTTCTGCCTTAGTTACTCTATTTGACACATCGTCAGGACCTAACAAAGGACCAGCACATAGTCAGGACTCAACACGTGCCTTCTGGTAGGTGGAGTGAATTTGTGAATGAGTGAATGAAGAGGAGATGACTCAGTGAGAGAAAGACTACTGTCTCTCCAGGTGAGAAATGAGTTCATTCAGAATTGAGGTGGGGAGTCTCAACCCTATGCTTTGAGGGCACATTGGTAGATAATCACTACTGTTTCTTGGGGTTCACCCCACCCTATATCCCTCCCTTCTTCTCACTTATTCCTGCTGTCCTCTTGCTCTTCAGACCACTTTCTCTCTTGTTGAATATTGCCTCAGTTTTAAGTGTATTATTAAGGAGACCATATCATTTATTACCCAAAACATGGTGTTTTTTGAGTAATAGGGAGTTTTAAAAATAATAAAAGTTTGGTAATATAAAATAGCAACTGATTCAATAATACATTGAATTAACTATTTTATTTAAAAGTTATTTTCAGTAACAAAATTCTTTCAATCAAAGAAATCCAGCATACATCTGGGTCCAGATGAAAGCAAAATAAAAATATTTTGTTAAACCACTTACCTGAACATGAAGCCATACCACTAGCAGAATAACAGTGCTTGATATGTATTCATGAATTTTAATTTTTTAGCTATACCGAATATTACTATGCTATGGTCTCTTCCTTAAGAATGTATTTTTTAAATATGGATTTATTTTTTAATCTCTTGCTTCCATAAAATTGCATGTACTCCTCTTTAAAGTTGTGTTTTTACAGCCTTTTGAAGAATTGCACATAGAAAAGTACTAAAGTTGTATTTTATTGTTAATAAATTTCAAACTGTTAGCCTCCTCAATGGAATCTTCATAGAGATAGATTATAATAATATTTTAAATTGAGAAAATGCTTTCTTCAAAGTTCCTGGGGATGTCTTATAAATTCAAAGCCAATTCTATTACATTATATTCCAATTTTCTTTTTTTATATTAAAGTATGTAAATGCTTTAGTACCAATATATTTTTTTCTTTCTTTCCTTCTTCATCCCTTTTTCCCTCCCTTCTCCCCCATTTCTCTTTCCTTCCTTCTTTCTTCTTTTTCAGTGTTGGTGATCAAACCCAAGGCCTTCATGTGTATTAGTTAATTAACCAAATATTTTCTAAGATATTGTCATTTACCTCCTAATACAGGAAAAACTTCAAGAACATTGTCTCTAAATTAGATATGATTCCAAAACTTAAGTCAGTTTCATTGTGACCATCAAGCATTACTTCATCCAAATCAAAATAAAAATACCAACCAAAAGATTCTTTTCTTTAGTTAGGTTTTTGTTTTTAATATCAATCATAAATTTGAACATAAAATGTTCCAAAATTTCTTGAGCTTTTAACACTTAATTTGTTTAGTTTTTCCTTGTTTCACTCTAGGGATAAATTTTGCTGTTTGCAAACTTTCTTTTCAGTAATTGCAACTAAGTACTTTAAAGTTTTTTCTGAACACTATATTCTTTGGAGATTTTGATTAAATATACCCAATTGGTGAAGACAATGCATCTACAATTTACAAGTCTGCAAAAAATTCAATATCATTGCCAAATAAATAAGGTGATTTACAAAGCAGTTCTTCAAAGGCAAAAAATTCCCTTGAAACCCCACCGATGGGCAGCAGAAGAGAGAAGGCCGCATGACATCACAATGGTTTTCATATTCAATACCAGATTAATTATAAAAATGTTCAGGTTCAACTATTCTAACAGGTCACACACAAAAAAAAAGTTTGTAAATTTAAAGCACTACAGTTTGTATTTTAATTGCAGCTCTGTGGGAGGATGTTATGAACTATATGAACACTAAACAAATTACAAAGCTACTTCTGTCCCATACAGTTTCTTCATCTTACAATGATCCTCCTTTTTACCATTTAGCTATGCTTTACCAGCATTTGAATATGCGTTATCACCACAGAAGAGAATTGCTTTAGAGATAGAATCATGCTTTGTAGCCCAGGCTGGTCTTGAACTCAAGACCCTTCTGCCTTGGCCTCCCAGTGGTGAGATTATAGGCAGGCACCATCACACGAGGCAAAAACCAATTTAAAGTTATGCTGTAATCCCAGCAAAATTCTAGCTACTTTGGAGCTTGGGCTATGGAGTGAGTTCAAATCCAGTCTGGGACAACGAGTCTCCAAATACAAAATAAAAAGAAAGCAAGAGCTCAGTGTGAAGCCCTGGGTTCAATCCTTAGTCATAATAATAAAAAAGAATCATTTTAACTTCCATGTTAACTAAAATATTCATTTTAAAATGAATTTTATGCTAGTGAAAACCATAAGTTTAGATGTTTTACCTTTAGAAAGAACTCGCAGAAACTTTATTTTGAACCAGTTAATAATTAATAAAAATGAATATGCTTTCATTTATTAGCAGTCTTTCTTCTGCCTGAAGTGTCAACACGTTCACTGAAAAGAATTTTTGCTTGGAACATAGATAAGAAAATGAGTGAAATTTAATGCGGGGAATAGTCATTAGATATAGATTTTTTTTTTAAATCACGTTTTTCAGAGGAATCTGTAAACCCACCTTTTCCAGGATGCATCAGTTCTTCATCTATGGAAGAGAGTTTTTCAGAATTATTACAGATGTTTTCATTCTTTTACAGTTCTTTTTTCCTGATACTAGAGATTGAACCCAGACCTTTGTGTGTGCTCAGTACACGTTCTACCACTCCCTCTGTTCCCTA
Source organism: Zapus hudsonius (assembly GCA_004024765.1). Taxonomy (NCBI): domain Eukaryota; kingdom Metazoa; phylum Chordata; class Mammalia; order Rodentia; family Dipodidae; genus Zapus; species Zapus hudsonius. The sequence goes on along the minus strand of PVHP010000083.1, from coordinate 39,929 downwards.
GCAATAGCTTTCCAAATTAGAGGCTGAATTTTTTACATGTGCACGTATGTGTGGTGTGCTGTTCATGTGTGTGCATGTTCATATGCACGTGGTGCACGTGTGGATACTGGAGGCTAGAGGTCAACATCGGGCCCTCCTGTTGTTACTCCCTGTTATTTTTCTGAGCGAGAGAGAGTCTATCACTGAACCTAGAGCTCACCACTTCAGCTAAACTACCTAGACAGGAAGCTCCAGGGATCGCCTTGCTAGGCCTCCACAGAGCTTGGGTGACCCATCACCATGCCCAACTTTTACAAGGGATCTGGGGGTCCCAACTCAGGCCTTTTGCTTCACCAACTGAACCATCCATTCATTCCTCGATGCTGACATTTTCTTAGCAAATTTTCTTCTCTGTCTTTTAACGTGGTCATTTACCATAGTGAACAGTTAGTGTTGGGAGAAATTTTACACAAGTTATATACGTTATATAAGTTCCCTTTCAGTAATTATTCATGAAACTTCCACTTTTGGCCCTTGGCTCTCATTACCCATTAAAGGTTTTATTTTGAAATAAAAATGTTAGCCAATAACTTAGAGCATTCAGACCCTTCTGTGTTCAATGACAAGGAAGTTTCACCTGTATTTCGTGTATAAACCAATATCCCACCCCCACAAATACCCTGGAGTTTTCACAGTTCCTTTGTTGACTCTGCCTGTAGGAATCTTAGTGGCATACTATATCCTATGAGCACCCGCACTGGCCACCACCCAGGCAGAAGTAACAGCTAGTCTCCTCAGAGCAGGAGGTGGCAGAACAAAACCAAGGTCTGTCAGCCCCTCTGGCAGAGTTTGACTCAACAATGAACAAGGACATTTTGTTAAAAATAACAATAAAAGTCAAACCCCAGACAAATGCTCAGCTAGTGAAAACATCCAGACAAATGCAAACACCTGGACTCCAGTGGGGAAATAGAGACCCGCTGGTAACCTATGTATTTGGAATCTTGGGTTTTATTTTTACTCAAGCAAATTCATCTATTCTTTTCTATCTCATATCTGCCGCTCCTGCCTTACTAGTGAAATGAACATGAACATGGCCGTCACCTGCTAAGGATGCTGGTTCCAAGAGCTGCCCATGTCTGGGGAGCCATCAGAATGACTAACTGCCAACTTCCAGCCTCATACTGAAGAGGAGTCTAGGCTTCAAGTCACACTGATTGGTGAGCTCCCCGCTTCTTACCTCAGGCTCCTTCTCCTCTCTGCCTTTGGACCCCAGATCCCTGCCAGGAATCTCAAAACGTATCTGTTTCATCCTCTCTGAAAGTTGCTCCCTTGGCATGAGATGGTTCTCCTCGCCTTTGTACCCATCCTGTTTGTGGGACCTGAAAACCTCTCCCCACCCGGCCCTGGGGGCATCCCATGCTCAGCCCTGTTCACTTGCCTGCCTTCCACCTGAGGGAGGGGACACTGTGCTTCATGCCACTGTTTCTGCTGCTTATCAGGCATATGGAAAATGAACTAATGAGTGAATAAATATTGAACTCACTCAGAAGATGAGGGTCTCCCCTCCCCAAGACCTCAGGGAGCATACCTGTGGTCTCTCAAGGTGGAGAGCACAAAATGGCATCCATTACCCTGTTACTCCTTGGGGACCTCAAGAACATGCCTATTAGTAACCTCAGTTTATAGCCAGGCAAATAGAGGCAGAGGGAGGTTAAAAGCCTGGGTCATCCCGGATCACTAGTGGACCTGGGATCAGCAAACAGCCCGACCAAACCCACCACCTTCAAGTTTTCATTCCATTTTTTTCTTTTTCCTTCCTTCCTTCCTTCCTTCCTTCCTTCCTTCCTTCCTTCCTTCCTTCCTTCCTTCCTTTTTCCTTTTTTCATATTCTCTCTCTCCCTCTCTGTCTTTCTCTCATAGAACAACAACAAAAAAATCCTCTCCAGATTAAGCCATCCCGACTTCAGCTACCTAAAGAAGCTTTTTTCTCCCTTCAGCTTTTCCCTTCAGCATAAAAACATTTGAAATGTTTTTAAGGGTTTATTTCAAACATGCTTTTCTTTGAACTGATTGTTCAGAACTTTCATTCCACATTGTCGGTGTTTTTTTGTAGTCAGCTCTGATTTCTAAAAGGTTTTATTTCCTCTCTATTAGCAGCCGACACCTGCTTACTGTTGGGATGGAGTTTGCTTCACTTTCTTTGCTTTCATCTGTTGAGTGGGTGAGAGGGACCTTAGGAAATGAACTTTGTTTCTAGTTTTCCCCTCACCTCCCTGATTTTTAACTGCTCCTGTCACGGTTGCAGTTGGAGGGAAAGGATGGGAAACTTGTGGGGTGTTGATGTGTCTACAGGAGACACTGCATTTGCCCCAGGTGTGGAGATGATCTGGCAGGCAGAGATGACATATACCCAAAACACTCTAGATTCTGCTTCACTGTGGCAGGTTTCCTTGGCCTTTCAGATCACCTCCCTGGAGGGAAAAAACATTTTTCTCCAATCTTGAGGTGGCTTCACCTGAGAATATGGGCACTCCTAGCCATAGCTGGGTACCCATATTGCTGGACACTAGCTCATCCCATTTGGGGCTGTTGTGCACACTCTGCCTCTTGTGGGCTCAGCCTTGCATAGAAACATACATATTTCACTAGCTCATCCTGCCCTTGGGTATCAAGTTTAATGAACTAAACTCCCTCCTTCATTATCCTGCATGATGGTATTTACTTCAGAGAAGGTAAATGGCCAGCTGTGAGGACAAGTCAAAGACTGTCTACATCTCTTTTTTCTATGGTAGTTCCCCCAGATCCAGAAGTTCTGCCAGCTGAGTAGGGACTTGTCTCCCCTGTTCTTCCCTCCCTGCCTACCAGATTACAGATTCCAACTTTCTCACCTGTTACCTACAAAATCAGGCCTATCCATGACTACATAAATCTCCATCAAGAAAAGCATGCCCACGGGATGTTCATCCCAACTAGGAAGAAAAAGGTCTTTCACCCTTTCCTGTGATGATCTCAGAGCATCAATGGAGCCCACTGAAAAGAATATGTAAGTGGCTTGGGAAAACGGAGCTGAAGTAGGGACAGTACCAGAGGCCCTTTGACATCTGCAAATTCCCTTTGTAAATACTATCTGTCACTCTAGGTCAAGCCATGAGGGCCACTCCATGAAAGCGGATACAAGATGATGGACCGGGAGGGAAGAAGGTAGGGGGTAGATATGTGGGCTTGAGGTCCATATGAACTAGAGCTGTTGAGCCCCTGACACCCGGCTCCAACTCCTACAAGCTACCAACAAAAGGAAGCTGACATCTCCCTGCTTCTCAGTGGGAACAGTGATGTCCTACATATCAGAAGCCCCCTGAAACCTAAAAGGATCATAGGGCTCTTGTACCCCAAGGTGCAATCTAGCATAATTAACACGTGAGGACCTGAGATGCTTTTGCCCTTTGTGTCCTTTCTTTTACAGGGAAGACTGTCCCCCCCCCCCCACCTCACTCCCTCTCTGCTGGAGTAGCCCAGCCCTTCCCCCACCCATATAGCATCTCATATTTGACCAGAGATCTCAAGAAGCCTCACCCAGACTATGCAAAGGCTTTAGCCCAACACTAATTAGTAATGCAATCCCACAAAGAGTGAAGCTGCCTGCCACCTCCCCTCACTCATAGTGATTTATGTTCAATTTGTACAAATGGAGAAAATGAGATTTCAAATTTCAATGCCATTTCTGCAATGAGGTGATTAAAAGAGAGAGAGGTATCGCCTTGCACTGTATAGAATATTGATCCCAGCGCTATTTTCCTTTGCAATAACCATTAGCTCAGTATTATTTGCAAACCTCTAATGTGAACCTGGAGATGTAATTTACATTTGTGCCTCACTTATTTGCTTTAACAAAACAACACAAAAGCTTTGAGTCTTTCAATCTATCTATATTGTCAATAAAATTAGCAGCTTGAAGGGAAAAAATTATATTCAAAACCATAACTTCCCATTAACTACTGCAAGACACAACTCATTGTTGCCAAAGAAAGAGCTTCATGGTTAAGCCCTGTCTTATTCTTTTCTTCTTCCCCCACCCCCATCCACCACTCCCTCCTCTGTAGGTTCAGATTCAATGAGTAAACTTAAATGTGAAGCATCCTCCATCGAAGGCCTGCTCCATGGAGGGATGTTCCCTCAGTGCCGAGCCCTGGCACATGCCTGGACCAGGGGTGCCAGGGTGAGTGTGTACACATAGACACGTGCAGGGCTGTGCACTGACCTGCCACGAGCATTCCCGGAGAGAAGGGGTGTGGGGAGCTAGAGTGAGGGCTGCTGGGGGTGGAAGAAAAGACAAGGAGGAGGAGAGCTAATCAGGAGATAAAAGCTCAGGGCTGTGCTCTTGCAATTCAAGTGGCAGTTCGTCAGCCCGGACTTAACAAATAGACCTCGCAGCTCAGCTTTCTCATTTCTTGTCTCTGCAAATCCGTCAGCTGCCTCTACCACTGCCCACCAGACCCTGGAAGATGAGAACAAGAAAAAGGGAGAAGTGGGGGGGGGAGAGCTAATGACCCATAATTGCCATGATAGTGGGAGAGGGGCCAGGCAGCTGTTTTACATTCCTGGTATGTATAGTATGCAAATATCCACAAAGGCTCGACACAGTTTTGCTATTGTGGATCTGGAGGCTAACCAAATTAGCCTTTGGCAGCCATGGTAATTGGGAGGTGCTGTTCCCATTAGGGGTCTTGCAAATTATGAAGAAAAATGGACCCAGGGCTTTGTCACAAATAATAATACCAAGAAGAAAAGAGCAGGCGGCTGTCTTTTTCTTTTCTTCCCCACTCCTCACCCTCTGCCTTTATTTTTTTTAAATTTCTGCATTGTGTTGTTAATACCTCTCCATTTAATAATAAGAAAACAGTCTGAAATCCCCTGCTAGATGGTGCATAGACTTGATTGCAAGAATGTCCAGTTTGCAGAAAGTAGACTATGAATGTCAAGTTTGCAGAGGGGAAGAGTAAGGGGGTGGGCCGGGTAAGGAGCTCTTTTGCTGCTCCAGAGCCCAGGGTTTACAGGTATGACAGGTGCAGCACTGCTTGGATTGGAAGCAAGTTAGAACCCAGATCCCAGAGCCATCAGAGAAGCTTTGGGACTGATAGAATGAGGACCAGACTCCAGGGAGGATGCTAACCTTAATCCAATGGATATTTCCTCTTGGTCATAGCTGGACTTTGTCCTGTGTGTCACTCCAGAAGAGTCTAAAGTCCTGGGTGGCTCTAATCTCTTAGCAATTTAGATACCAACTTAAAACCGCCTGATCACAATGCATTAAATCCCAAACTCAAGCAAAAAAAGGTTTGGAAGACTTTTGCCCTAGGCATTCCCTTGAGATGGCATAATTCCATGTCCCAGGGAACTAGGTGCCTGGTGACCAGATGGGCCATTGGAATATCAGATGACGCTGTGATGAGCTCAGCCCTTTGTGTGACATGGGTGAGTGAAGGGGACCAGTCAGCTCAGGGCCAAGTTCACCCCAGATGAGAGCCACAGTGTCAGGGGTGACATAACTGTTTTCCCAAAGCTATGATATGTATGCACGAGAGTGAGAGGTTGATTGTTTCAAAAGCATTCTCTCCTTTAAAACAATCCACTTTCAATTTCCCTGGTCTTAGCATGCGTTATTTCTGTCAGAGGACTACCTTCAATGAAAAAGGCCTTCCTAGCAAAACAACGTCTTTCATTTATGTTCCTCTAGTTACATAGGAACGACTCGTGCATTGCTTTGCACTTTATTTTTACTTTATATTTCATAAAAGTATACAATGTGAAAAGAGAAAGGAATAGGAACTTGGATGATTTTACAGATATTGCCAGCTATACATGGCTTTAGAACCAGACAGCATTTCCCATAAGGAACAAAAGGAAGCTTCTAGATAAATCAATTTTTTATAAGGTTTGACATATCCTTGGAGACAGGGCTATAAAAAGATCCCACCAATTTTGTCCTCCAAAAGGGAGAGCAAGAACAAATGGCTAGTTGCATGAATTTGGAAAATTAACAAAAACATAAGGAAAGCTAAAAAAACAGATAAGGCCATAGCAAAGCTGAAGGGACTATTGAAAAGTGGTTAAGAGACAATGTCACTGCAGATGGACAAGCCCTTGTCTTTGGGGTGGGGTGCAGTAAGTGGGGAAGGTACCCAGCAGGATGCCAAATGCTTTTGTTTCTGTCATATCCAAACCCCATCTGAGTAGCTGGCTCTTCTTCCCTGCTAAGTGTAAATGAGCAGTTAACTCTGAGATGCTGTCTGTCCAGGCTCCAAGGCTCTGAAAGGAAGCTTGTGAGTAGAAGGGGTTGGGGGAGGCAGTACCATGGTAGAATTTGCAGATTTTCTTTTTGATGAAATTCCCTCCGTTTGGTGACCATGTTTAGGTGTTTGTTCGAGGTCAGCACTTGGACATGGCCAATGAGTTCTACCTTATTTCTTCTCTTCCTTTCTCAGAGCCCCAACCATACCAAATATCTTTCAATATCAGGAACTCAAGATGCTTTTTCTTATCTCTTATTTTCACACAAACTACTCTGCCCACTGAGATGTCCCTGCAGGGCCCCAGCACCTGTTGGTGAAGCACGTTCAGGCTGCCTCATCTTTCTTTTTGTCATACTTCTGCTATGTGCTACTTTTGAACACCTTCTAAGTCTAACCTCCCAAGTGTGGGGAAAGCACCCCTGATGTGCTCTCAAAGTGTTCATTGCTAGAATGTAAAAAGCTCTCAAACATCTGATCACTTTCCCAAAACCATGATCACCCTGACAGGAGAGAACACCTCTCTCTTATTGACCACAGTGCTGGGCACATGGTAGCTAGGCCATACACACCTGCTGAATGAATGCCATCAGGCTATCCAAAAGCTAAAATGAGGACTTCCTGGGTAACTTATATAGACCTTCTCCAATACTGTTTATGCACTGGGGAATTTTGTTATATCCTAGCGAGTATTCCAAATACCTAATTAACTGGCTGGTGATTATTTTATGGATTTTGTAATGCAATTTTTATTCCAGCCCAGAATTTTTCTCATTTCATGCTGTAGCTAGGATCTCTTGTCTCTAGTCCTTTTTTTTCAGTTGAGGAAATGGACTTTGTTTTCCTCTTCAAATGTTGCAAAGAATACATACTTGAATACGCTGTGGCTGGCTCTGCACACTTCAGGATCTCGGGCTTTACCCATATAACTCAAAGCACAACCACTTCAACCCATGCAAGGAATTCACAGTTAAACACAGAGGCAAATTTCTCCCACTGTAAGCTCGATTCAATTCAAGTTACCAAGTATCTGTATCATAGATATATATGTTTTAGAGCATAAAAACTGCTTGGGAAAATAAGACTTGTAAAATGACATCAATAGCAGAAATGAAATGATGGAAAATGGTACTAGAGTTTGGAGTGCAGTAGAAGAATGGTGTTCCTTGAGCTGAAATAGCTTGCTATTTAGATATAGCAAGGCTTTGACCTTGAGGAAATGGGAAGCGACTATGAATAGAGACAGGGGCTAGAGTAAGGATTCTTGAGGAGAGGTTTATAGGAAGATCAATTTGGCAAAGAATCACTTTGGCAAGTGCCTTGGATATCAAACAAAGAGTTTAGTTAACGGTGGACAGTGTGGGTATGACACTGAGGGCACAGTCACTCATATATGGTCTGGAGCAATCCTGAGAGGACTTGAAGTTCTTGTAGAAAGGACCAAATGAGATCACATTTCTTTATATCCACATGATTGCTTGGTTCTCTCCCACCAAAAAGTTGGCACTGGACACATGATTGGCTTCAGAAAATATGCAAACACTAGTTCACAAAGTGTTCATTCCTTGGAGTTTGTTTCTCTGGCTACTTTTTGGGAATGCTTCCATCACCATGTAAAAGGAAAAAAGAAAGCCTAGGTGAGAATTCACATGGGGAAGAGAAAGTCTGGCTCTCCTGGTGGTCTTACCTGAGGTTCCAAAACATAGGTAAGCCCAGGCAATATCAGGTAGAACAGGGATAAACCGATCCCTATATCGAGGTAGCATGATCCACCTAAAGAATAGTGAAAACATTCAGCACTTTGTCCTAAGCTTCCAATTTGGGGGATGATTCATTATCTGGCAATAAGTCATTGCCACAAGATCCCCAGTAGAGGAGGAGCCTTGGAGAATCTGAGAGAAAGCTAAAGGAATGGGACTGTCCTTGAGGCTGTCACTTCCCAGCAGTCAGGAGGAACCTGAAGAAAGAAGGAGGTGTGTCACTATGGTGGTGACCAGCGAGCACAAGGCATGGATCAGTACTAATTGGACAGTCACAGAGCCCGGATCAGCAGGATCTCATAGACAGTGGTTGGCCAGAGCCAGGCCAGCTCAAGCTGCAGAACTCACAGGGCTCAAAGACCAAGGTGCTGACGGTGACACTGAATGGGACAGAGGTGAATCCCATTGGGTCCTCCTTGGATACTGTCAATGCAAGGGGCAGCACAGGGAGGGGTGGCATTTTGACTATTTTCCCCTATTCTGGGCAGATGATGATAATTGAGGGATACATATTATGGCCAGAGAATAAACCTGTATGACATACAAACTCAGCAAAAGTTGCCCGTCAGCCTACATGTCATTGTGGCTTTAATTGGTATAACCCATCACTGTTTAAGTTGGTGTCCTGTTGTTAGACTGCCAGGACAGGCCAGCGCTGAAGCATCTGTTCTAAAATCAAATGCCAGTTTGCCTACTAGCTGACCTCTCTGAGCAACTGAAGCTCAGTTTCCTCATCAAACAAGAAGCAGGAGCAGTTCCTCTCTCATGGCTACTGTGAAGACTGAATTAAATCATAAGAAACGTTAGCACAGTATGTATGTGGTATATAGAACACTCTTAATATTGCTATTACGAGTTTCCTTTGTCTTTATTAAGACAGAGTCTCACTCTGTAACCCAAATGACCTCAAGCTCATGATCTTCCTGCCTCGGCCTCCCAAATGTAAAGATTATAGGTGTGCACTATCATGCTCAACCTATTACTATTTTGAATACTTAATCACCCACATTTTCTTATTTCTGAGATCCTTAAGTTTCTTGGATTATCAAAAGAGATTTCAGCATTTGAGTATCAACTAACTATTCCTGATATCTATAATATATTAATTAAGGAAAATGGCCTATTGCTCCAAGCATTTAAATCAGTGAAGACAATTCTGGGCTTATTTATGCTTGGGATTTTAATGTATTCCTGATAAAAATCTATATGCACATTCAACTCTATCCGATCTTTATTTCCATCCCATCTAGCTAGCAAGTTCTCATTAAGGTTTGATTTAAGAACTGAAAGTTCATTAAAAAGATCATTTTATGACAAAATGACACAAGCAACACAGGAATGAGTCTGTATCTTCTCTCCATCATCCCATTTAGGGATTTTTTCCCCCACTGAATTCAGCATAATTTATAAAAGTACCAAGATTTGCCTTTGAAAGGTCTGGAATAACTCAGCAATTAACATCACCTACTTCTTGTTACCTGATGCACTCCAATCAAGTTGTAACAAATATCATGGTTAAATTTTCTTCTACAACTTTTCATTTTTATTTTCAGCAGCATTAACCTTGGAACTCTTAAATTCAGTTGTAAAGGAAAATATTCACAAATAATATCTGGGTGAAAAATAGTTTTCCTTGAGGTTTTTTTTATAAGAATAGAATTATGAAGACAAAAGAGGTAACATTACTTGATGAAAAGGACCAAAGTTCTGACTCAAAATGCTTAAAATAATTGTTTCAATGGAATGAAACAAAGCCCATAGTAACTGAAATAGTATTAGATTTCTTGTAAGAACAGGCATCTGCCACAAAAATCTCCTGTTCTACAATGTCAAAATTTGTCTCAATTGCACTTTCAATGAAGTCGACAAATAACAGAATTTCCATACACATCATTTCAATATGAAAAACATTACAACACACAATGTAACATTTATATAATTGTTGGGAAATTCGATTGTAAACCTGTTATAATCCAATTTTATTGTGAAGATAATTCTATTGCAGTTATTCAAATACTTACAGAAGACTATCATAAGGCCTTTACATTGTAGAAATACTGTCAGCAGTCATGCTAACAATCGTATCAAGAACTTTACTGCAGGGAGAGAACAACAAACCAAGAAAGGAGCACTTGTGCAATGGTGGAGCCTGGGCCTGGGGGAGACAATCAACAGCTATTAAATTCGGCCAAATATTCCACTCAGTGAGGGGGAACCCTTGATTGGAACTGGGGATTCAGGGCCCTATGCACCAGATCCCGTAATCTTGGGCTCCCAAGAAAAGATGCATTATGTGAGCGACTGATGGGGAGACTACTAAAAATAGAATCTAGGTAATCCAGTATGGTGTATATTTGTTAACCTATACTGATCTCACTCTCCGATGGAGACTGTGTTTGTATTTCTCAGGATACAGCGAGAGAGTTGTGGCCCATATAACCCCACCAACTGACCGCAGGCAGAAAGCTGAAATACTGGCAAGAAATGAGCCACCACATTCATATCATGGAGGATCCATATGGAACCCTGCAGAGAATGACAGGATGAACAAGGGACCCACAGCCACAGCCATTCAATCAACACAGGATAAGCCAGTGAGACAGAAACCAACGATTCTCGACACAAAAACCCCTAAACTCACAACATTAAAGCAGCCTTAATATTCACCCACCAGGACTCAGGGAACTGAGCGGAAGAGGGGGTGGAAAGATTGTGAGAACCATGGTAGGGGAGATGATCCAGAGGCACGGCACTCCTCAGTAACAACACACTTGGGCCAGGAGAACTGGACTGAGTACTAGGCTATTCATGGTCCCCTGCCACAAAGACTGATCCAGACGGCCCACGGAGGAGGATATCCAGCTGACTGGGGATGGGGAGGGGGGAATAAATGAGGAATTGGGGATAACAACTCATTGTTGGCCCACTAAACAATGTAACTCATTATGGACAATTTTAAAAAAAAGAACTATACTGCAGCTTCGAATGGAGAATTACATCAGTTTCTCCACTGAGCTGCCAACTATAAGATTCCTGACATGAACTCTCATGTGCCCGTTGACATATTTTCTAGACACTCTTTCATATAAAAAATTTGTGATATTTTGCTCCATTTTCATGATAAAACAAATAAAACAATTAAAGCAAATAAAACAATTTTCTCATTTGTTCACACTACTAAAATTTTTGTTTTGCTTTAAGCAATGTGAAAATTAACTTCAAGGTGCACATTGGTATAACACACCTGGATTTTTTTTTAATGAATTGATGTGTTAAGTAATTTAGTCCCCAAAACAAGACAGGTTTATGTCAAAGCTCTTGAATACCTGCCCCAGGTAAAATATAAGACCCTATTACTGCAGATACCCCAGACTGTCATCACACAACACTGAGAGAGCCCCCTGGATCCAGAAAGGTAACCAGCTCTCAGATGATAGCCTGTGTAGTGCAGGAAGCTTCATGAGCTGCCAGGGGAAATTGGGCAATGATATTCAGAGAAAGCAGAGGATGTTGTTATAAAACACTGACAAATGTCATTGGAATGCTGAGGACACTGCTATATGGAAGAGACCAGAAAGTCAAGAAGTGCTCATCTGTGCAATAGTGGCACTAAGCCTAGATGGGTAATCCAGGGCTTGCTGATTGGCTAAGAGAGCTGCTCAGAGGCAAGGAACCCTTAACTTGAACTGGGATCTATGGCAAAATCTTATGGAGACCAAGAGCCAGGGCTCCAAGGGGAAACTCCCACTAACCAGAGAGCTACAGAGAGGCTACACCCATTGGAATTTTACCAAATTAACATTTGTCTCATTTAACCTATACTGATCTCACTCTCTGTTGGAGATTTTGTTTGTATTTTTCGGAAGGCAGTGAGAACCGTGGATAACCCAGTTCCACCAACAGGACAAAGGATGATGGCTGACACCCAGGCAGGAGATGAACCACTCCTAACTTATCACATAGAGTCCAAACAAAACCTTTGAGGTAGTGTCAAGATGAGCTAGAGACCAACCTCCACAGCAAGTCAGATAACCTATGAAAGGGTAATGGAGACCAAGACACCAAGGATACCCAACACAGTCCAAAGCAGAAATCCAGAGATTCTTAACAGTAAAGCAGACTTAGATGTACCTTTTGTAAAACTTCATTAAATATATTCTTATTTACCTTTATGCTAATGAAGAATTCTCAGAGAAGATAAAGCTAAATACATCTCTAAACTTGAATGGCTTGATCTATCATATCTAATATGTTTAAAAAAATTCTTGTGTGATGAAGGCAGTTGTTATCTTTGGTCTTGAGCTAAGTTGGTTGGAACACGGCCTTTTTGATTATTGTGTTAGGGGAAGAGAAAACGGAAAAGACCCCTGGCTTCCAACTGCTTCGGTACAGAAGTTATCCATGCCACTTGCTCTCTCCCAGTCCCTTGAATTAATGATCACATGGCTCTTTTGTAACAGAAAGATTGCCTCAGAAATATAGGGGAGCACGCAGGTAGCCTGGGAGCACCAACTCTCCAATACTGACATGAAAATAAAAATTTAGAATGAGGGGCTGGAGAGATAGCTCAATGGTCAAAGGTGCTGGCTTATGAACCCTGCCAACCAGGGTTTGATTTCCCCAGTACCCACATAAAGCCAGATGCACAAAGTGGTGCTTGCATTTGAAGTTTGTTTGCAGTAGCAGGAAGCCCTGGTGTACCCATGCTCATTCTCTCTCTTCCACTCCCCCTCTCTCTTTTTCTCTCCCTTTGCTAATAAATAAATACATGTTTTTGAAAATTATGATGAAATGATTTTGGACATGCTTCAAAATATTTTTCAAAATATTCTTTTTTATATATTTTATTTATTCATTTTCAAGCAGAGAGAAAGAGAGAGAGAGAGAGAGAGAGAGAGAGAGAGCGCACCAGGGCCACCACCTTGTGGGTCTGGCTTATGTGGGTCCTGGGGAATTGAACCGGGGGCCTTAGGCACTGGAGGCAAGTGCCTTAACCGCTGAGCCATCTCTCCAGCCCTCAAAAGATTTTTAATGACAGGAAAGTGACTGGTACCACTGTGTTTGGAAACACACACTGACCTCACAAAGTCATATCAGAGTCATTGTGTGTGTATAAGGGCAAAAGTAGCACTTTCTGCTAGCAGAAATACAGAAGCAAACCCCATGTTTCATGTATAGTTATGGGGAGATAAAACTGTGATGTATAGATACGTGTGATTATAGATAGTGGTATGGACAAGATTGGCACTTGTTTGATCTAATACAGTGGTTTTCTCTGGAAGCAAAGTTACACTTATCTAGAGGTACTTCTGATTTTAGCTAGAGGTGAGGGAGGAGTTTGCACTTGGCACCTAGTGGGCAAAAGTCAGGGGTGCTGCTAAGCATCCAACAACACATAAGAAAGATCCCCTATAATCATACATTACCTGGCTCGAGTTGTCAATGGCACTCAGGTTGAGAATCTGATGGACGAGATGGTCCATGAAGTGCCACCTGACTGTTGTGCTCTCCTCGTGCCTTTGAACACAGCAGCTCTTTTTCAGGTAGGTATTTTGGGTTCCTGTGCTTTTTTGTGGATGGTTCTCAAATCTGTAGATTTCACTTTAATCTCCTCACATGCCGTCTATCCTCTACCCATTAGTTATGTGTGCCTAGATGTCCAACCATCTGCCTACATGAAATTTCTTCAGAATGAATATTTCTTACCATATACTGCTTTCTGCACTTACCTCCTACCTTCTCCAACCTTGCTCACCTTTTTCATACCAGTCACTCAAGGCAGGAACCTTAAAGGAGCCATTTTCAACTTCCCTTTCCACTCTCTTCACAATTCACACAGCACTTGTTGACAGATTTCTCATTACTGGGACAAAGGATCCAACCAAAAATGGATAATTGGAGGAATGGTTTTATTTTGGCTCACAGACTCAAGGGGAGACTCCATCATGAAGGCTTATCATGAGCAGAGGGGTGGACACCACCTCCTGGCCAACATCAGGTGGACAACAGCCACGGGACAGTGTGCCAAACACTGGCAAGGGGAAGCTGGCTAGAACCCCCATAACCTCCCCCAACAACACCTCTCTAGCAAGGTTCCAATTCCCAAACTGCCATCAGTTGGGGAGGGAGCATTCAGAACATATTCATTTGTGGGGGACACTTGGATGAAACCACCACAGCACTCAATCCTTGAGTTTTCTTAGTTCTGACAAGATTCTGAAAAATGGTGCCTCCCTCCATTTCCTCGTTCTGCTTTGGCAGAAGTGTATTTACTGTAATGGAATCAAATAATAGTGATGTGCTTATTGTTATTGCCCCAGCTGGTTTTTCTCACACCATTCCCTCTCCACCGTGTTCCACCTCACACATGACTAACACAGAAGCTGAAAGATGGAACAGAGAAACTGAAAGATTGAGAGCAGCCCCAGTCACATAGTTCATTAGCCCTGACCCGTCAGGGTCAACCTTGTCCTTTGTCCAAAGTTCTCTCCTCAACCAGCGAATGCCTCCAAACTGAGAAGACAATGCCCTAAGAAGCCATTGTTCCCAGGCTGAGGACCAGGTACATATGAAACAAGTGAATAATGCAATTAAAAGGTTAAGTTTATTCACAATAATATAAGCATAAAAAGAAAAATATTTTCTTTTTCATATTCAGATATTTCATCTGGCACTTACTCCCAAGACCTCAGAGCTGCTGAAAGAGTGGATTAAGAGGGAAATCATTTGGAGAAAGCAGGGGCCACTGACATACAATACAGACGGATGTCACAAGAATGCTGAGCACACTGCTATATGGAAGAGACCAGCAAGTCAAGAAGTGCTCATCTGTGCAATAGTGACACTAAACCGAGGAGGGTAACCAATGGCTCAATGATTGGCTAAGAGATCCGCTTAGTGACAAGGAACCCTTAACTGGAACTGGGATCCACGGCATAATCCTATGGGTACCAAGATCTCTGGCTCCTAGGGGAAATTCCCACTACCAGAGAGCTACAGAAAAGCTCCACCCATTAGGAGCTAGCCAAAATAGCAATGTTGTCTCATTTAACCTATATTGATCTCACTCTCCAATGGAGATTCTGTTTGTATTTTTTCAGAAGGCAGTGAGAGAAATGGGGACAACTCAATCCCACCAACAAGCCATTGGATGAAGGCTGACATCCTGGCAGGAGACAAACCACACCTAGCCTTCACACAGGGCCCCAATGAAACCTATGAGAAAGTGACAAGACAAACAGGAGACCAATACCACAAGTCAGATAATCCATGAAAGGTCAATGGAGACAGACACCAATGATAACCAACACAACCGAGGGCAAAGATCCAGAGATACTTAAGATCTCAACAATAAAGCAGACTTAAAACTCACCCACCATGACTCAGGGAACTGAGTGGAAGAGGGGGCAGAAAGATTGTAAGAACCATGGTGGGGGAGAATATCCAAAGACATTGCCCCCCTCAGCAACAACACACAAAGGTGGGGGAGGGAACTGGCTACCTCTGGCCCCTATCCTATGGACAGATCCAGTACACACACCGAGGAGGGATTCCAGTGGGTAGTGGACAGAGAGGAAGAAATGGGAGTACCACCACAAGATTTGCTCATATAATGTATCTAATTATTCATAATAAATATATTTTTAAAAAGAAGGAAATCAGGACTAGGAAGTTGGCTCAGTTGATAAAATGCTCACTTTGCAAACACGGGAACCTAAGTTCCAGCCCTAACACCCGTGTAAATGCTATGCATGGTTGGATGTGTCTATAATCCCTACACAGGCAGACCCTTGAAGCTCCCTGGCTAGTCAGCCTGGCCTAATTGGTGAGCCCAGGGCCAATGAGAGACCTCATCTGAAAGGAGGTGGATAGCTTTCCTAAGCCAATGTTGTCCTGTGACCTCTACATGCACACACACATAGACATGAACAAAACCCTCAGAAAACAAAGAAACAAATTATCCAACATTAGATCAAGTGTAGTCTGGACTGAGGCTTCCATGTGGCTTTTGCTAATGCCATGAATGCCTCATTCCTTTTCACCTTGGACTGCTCTTCTGGAAACCTCTAGACTCTACCTCACCATTGGTCTGAATGCCTTCCTCCCAGGCCTCCCTCGAGACCTCTTGAAGCTGGCAGCCAAAGTCACTTCCCGGTAGGTGGACTTGGCACGCCTGCAAGTGTACTTAAACTTTGTGTCTGATCAAGTTATGTGTATTGGATCTGAAACCAGTTAGTCAATTCGCTCAAGTCCCTAAGTGGTGATTTGTGGTAATGTCTACATCAATATGAGCGGAGCGGTTTGCTAGCTGGTTTACGTAAAGCAAATGGCTACAGGAAAGAGGGGCAGCTCCCAATGTTCTTTCTGCTAATGAAGATATGGCTGAGAAAGAATGGACAGAGGAGAGACATGAGCAGTGGGCATCTGTGTGTACATGGATACTTAGACCCATTCGCCAGATGCTAGCAACTGGTCTTTTTCTCCCCCTCTATTTCTTCTCCAAAGGCTGCTTTTTAAAACTTGTGTGCCTCTCTCTCTCTCTCTCTCTCTCTCTCTCTCTCTCTCTCTCTCTCTCTCTCTCTCTCTCTGTGTGTGTGTGTGTGGTCATGCCAGGGAATCTTGCATCTGTTGTTGCAAATGAATGCCCATCTTGCTTTACATGGGTGGCTGGGGAATTGAACTTGGGTCAATGGGCTTTTCAAGCAAGCACCTTTAACCATGGAGCCATATCCCCAGGCCCACAAAGACCATTTTTCTTGATGCTTACACATAATCACTGATCTTACAAACTTCTTCTGTGTCTCTGAAAAATCCCTCACCTCAAATCCACTATCAAGCTGTTTTTGAGGGGAAACCTGGGATGCTGGATAGTTGGAAACTTGCAGGAAGGACTGAAATGAGGGGTAAAATATCATGTGGAATTCTGCCTCTCACCATTTCTTATAAACAGTTCCTACATTTGCCCAAGCAGGGGAAGGAAAGAGGCAGTCCACAAGGGATTTATTTAGTGTGTGTCTGCATAGTAGCTGTATCTTTTTACTACAGCAGAGTATATTGTTTCTAATAATTGTGATGGATTGATACTTATGACTGGCTGGCAGAATTCCTTTAGCATGTTAAAAATATTGCCTTTTATTCCCGGGTCTAATGCATAACCTGATGTTTCAGTTGATTTTCAAATGCAATAAACAAACTTGAAAAGCAAATACACAAGGAGAAAGGGAAGGTGCTGTGTATCTGAGGTGGGTTCCCTTTACAATCGCTGCCCTTTGTCAGCCAAGCGAACCACTTCGCAAGCCTTGCTGGGCCCTGTGATAGCCAAGCCTTCCAGGAGTGCCATAGAAAGGAAAGAAATGGATGCGCACAGAACGCACCGTGATGAGCTGGATAAAATGTTTCTGCTAATGCATGAAATCCACCTTGTTCCGGCCTGCTAAGCTGTCTAGAAAGACAAAGTCTGGCCCACACCTGGAGAAGGTCTCCTTCATATTCTTTCTATATTCAGCCACTCCCTGGAAATTTAACCCTTCAAAATGGCAGTTTTCCCCTTAGAATCCCACATCCATGTCCTGCTCCCTAAGAACCTTCTGGAAATTTGCCCCTAAAAAGATATGAAGACCATCACCTCTGTCCCAGATGGAAATCATTCCAAGATATGGCAAAGAAAAGCCAAAGTGCTCAGCAACCAAGTGACAAAATACAGAACACACACTTGATTTCCTTCCACCTCATCAGGGCCCATTTCTGAAATCAGAAGCTTTAAATGGAAGGTCCTATGAAAGTTGACCTCATGTGGTTTTCCTGCATTTTAATCTTCATTCTTTCCCATTGTTGGTTGCATCACTTTTCATGGCAGTCGTGCTGCAGAAATGCAGAGCACGATTTATGGAGCCTTAACATAAATATGATGCTAGGTAGAAAGAGAGCGACATATTAGTTTAGAATTTGCAGACTCTCACACACGGAGCGCACACGGTTGATTTATGAAGCCGAGATAGCCTGTAAATCCTGCAGGAAGGCACTGCATCCAGAAACTCCCAGAGAGCAAAGCCCAGAACCCCCCAGCCTCCCCAGCCCCTGAAAACAAAGGCATACTGGATGTCTAGCCTTCCCCTCTCTTGGGAGCACATTTTTTAAAACATTCTCTATACTGACACAGGAAGATGTGTTTTTAGATCACTTAATGAAGGCCTGGAAAAGGGGTTGGCCGGTTACTGGTATCTTTGCTCCCGCAACCAACTCCCCCATCTCCCTGCAGATCTCCATTTCAGGGCCATCCTGCCCCAAGGACATTTCCCAAGAGCTTGTGTGCCTTGGCTTCTGCTTGGACTGGCAGATGCCAGGTGCTGAGAGGAGCCCTGAGGGTGGAGCATGGGAGTAGCCTGCTAATTTTTCTCCTTCCTTTCTCCTGTTCCTCTGTTTCAGGTCTAATGGAAGGGTAGCTTCTCCTCTATGATGCCAGGCTGCCCTTGGGAGTCCACCGGCCCCTGTTCCTGGATGCCCCAGCAGTGCCTCCTCATGTTGCCTGGGGCTGAGGGTGTTTCCGCCTCCCATCAACATGCCCCTCTAGTGCCTTTGAAACCAGCCCCAACATGAACTTCACATAGTAAGCGTATTGGCTTTCTTTTCCTGACTGGAACCTGACCACATGTCTTGCTGACACAGCCAGCACGTGGACGGGGACAGAAACACAAAACTTCTTCCAGCTTTGCTCGGTCTTCAGCCCCATGGAGATCACCTGACCAACTCACTGCAGTCTTGGGTATGATACAATTCTCTTCCTCCAAGTAAAGAAAGGCACCAAGGTAGATCATAATAAACATGACTTGAAACTCTCTTGGAATACCAAAAATAGCTTAGGATAGGGTAAGACCGAAGGCTGAAGTTCCCCAAAGGACATAGTTAGAAAAAAAAAAGAGACCTCCAGAGTTCTAGGGACAGAAGGAAAGATTGTAAAAGTTATAAGGCAATGTCTTATAAAATGTACCACTCTAAGAAAACAAGCAAAAGCATAGGCATACATGCCCATAATCTCAGCCCTTGGGAAGTAGAGGCAGAAGGATTGCTACAAGTTCAAAGCCAGCATGATGTGACCCTAACTTGAAAACAGACAAGCAAACTAAGATAAAAGATTCTCATAACTGATTATGCTCATTTCTCTTCAAAAGAATTGTTCAATTCCATCCTAATCATCTTGCTAAGTTGTTGGTAACTTGACATTTTGGTCATGCAGTGCATTTCATAATTGTGTCTCTGTAAATGCTACACATCTATATGGTTTCATGCTTGTGCAGTAGAAGCGTTAGACTTTTTGATGTTTAGGATAGCAAATAAGTTGTGATGTCCTCTGTCCTCCCTTGGACATTCTACCTCTTAAAGGTTTGGATCACATTTCATTTTGTGAACCAGTGAGCTTACTGAGCTACTTACAGAAGCCTAGGTGAAGGATTTCTTAGTGTCTACATCACCAGAAAGCCACCCCAGTGTGGGCCATGACACTTCTGCTGCATTCCTGGTACACAAACTGCAAAGCAGCTTGCTTTCTCAGAGTCTCCTCTAACAATGGTTTCTGCTTACATGGCCTGGGGGAGGAGTCTGGTGAATTATAAGTCTCAGAAACTTCCTGAGCCTTGCAAATTTTGTTTAGTTCCCGAGCCTTAAATATTTCCTTTACTTCCTTTTCTTAGAGTTTAAGACCATGACAGACATGGCAACTCCTGTACCAGCATTCCCAAAATTTTGAAGATCATGAACTCTGTGCAAAAGAAGTATCTTCAAGTGAATTCATGTGGATTGAACAGTGTTGGTCTTTGGTAGGGAGACACTGATTGAGATACAGGAAGGAGTCCTCTGAGACAAAAGCTGTCTTTAACATCTTGGCATGTTCTTGGTTGTATGAGTACATAAAATGTATATACGTAAACATTAACCTCTAAGCTGTGTATGCAAGACCTGTGCTGCTCACAATGTTTGCACCGGCTGATTAAAACAAAACAAAACAAAAATGACAACTGTTTTATGAAAGGCCTACGATCTTGATCCTGATGAGTTGAAGACTCCTTAGTGGAAGAATGAGGAGTGTGGAATGTCTTTAGAGGGTGAGCATTTTCTCAGAATTTAAAGGTAGACATAGATCCTGCTGGGATCATCAGTTTCCATGGTTTTTACTGGCTGGGTGAATGAGTGTTTCAGTTCTGATGGATCAGGACTCTCGAAGATGCTACGCCAGGGTGATGATAAGAACTAAGCATCGGGCCCTGCTCTTAGCGCTTATAATATCCCATCCTTTCAAAAACACAGGTTGTGTATTTGTGACCTGGGCTGGAGTTAAGTCCTAGCAAAAGTACAAAACCAATTTTTTGAAATAACTATTTCTTCTGGCATTCCAGCAAGACTATCAAGGCTGAAACCACCAGGAAGTTAAGGAAAATCGATGGCCTGCACGAGAACCTGAGAGGCACCCATGCAGCGCCTTGTGCCCATGACCTCCTTTGTTGGCTCACAGCCAAGAAAGGCAACTGGAACTGCAGGTGTGTCCACCCAAGGGACACACCTAGTGCCGCCATGCCAAAGACACGGGCATTTTTGTGCGGGCTGCACACGAGTTTGCACGAGGGGGCATGAGGTAATTAGTGCATTCGGCTTGGGGACGTTGGTGACAAGCTGCCACTTTGCATTTGGCGGCTCCTTTTCTGAACAGGTGGCAACTGACTGACAGGCATTCTCTGAAGTGGAGGAGGACATCTGTGTTTTTCACACTATGAAGAGTATTGGATCTTTCCAAGTCACACATTTGAGAAAACAGCTGATCGGCTTTGGAGTTCCTCATGTTATGGTACAAATATATACCTGATGCACAAGCCTGGCCGAGGCACCGCTTGCTTCTGGAGCTGACTGACTAAAGCCAACGTGCAAATGCCCAGAGAGGAACTTCATAAATGGCAGGCATTAGAAGAGGAGGTTTCAGCCATGAAAAGATGAACACATGCATGCAGAAAAAACACACAACTATCACAAAAGGACATGAAATCAAACTGGCAATGCGTCTTGTTCTGTGAAACACACACACACACACACACACACACACACACACGTAGTTTCTGGAGCAAACCTACTTTCATCAAGAAATAAACCAATTGATTCAAAAGCAAGCTACCCCAGTGGTCACAGAAGCAATGGCTCATATAGGAGCCCTCTAACTCCACATTTCACCAGCAGCCTCCCTCCCCTGGCTGAAATGTGTGGTGAGGCCTTATGATTTATGGGTCACCGTCAATAATCAAAGCCATCACTAGATTGAAACTGACAATCAGACCAGGTATCTAAATTAAACAGGAATATGGGTCTCTTTCGAAGAATCCATTACGCTGAAAGAATTCTGCCAAAGACACCATGACATTTATTGAGAGCACCTCAGAGCAGGACTCAAACTGTGAACAAAATGGAAAATGTCTCAAAGAGCTCTCAAAATTACTTAGAAAAATTAGAAGAACTTTGAAAAGAAACCAATGTGTGGAGAAAGTGGACGCTCAAAGGGTCAACCTGTTCTCCATACTTTGACGCCATGGTCCAACATCTCTCCACTAAGGAGACCAAGAACCCCTGACACTTTGGTGGGGCATTCTGGTTTGGTTGTTATAATGCAGGAATTTCTTTTTATATAAAAAAGGCATTTTTTAAATAAACTGTGCCTCCCATAAGCAGCAAGAAGATTATCTCTTTTTCCACTTCTTTTTTGTATGCATGTATATGTGTGTGTGCATGCTCAGGATGTGTGTGTGTGTGAGGTGTACATATACAAGTGTGTGAACTAGATGTGCATATGGGTGTGCATGCATGGGGAAAGCAGAGGACAACCTCGGGAATGACATCGCCTTTTAGTGTTTTGAGATAGGGTCTCTCATTGGCCTGGAGCTTACCATTTAGAGTGGCTGGCCAGTGAGCCCCAGGGACTCTTGTCTCCCTGATATTGGGATTGCAGTCATGCAACAACGCACTTGGTTTCTTTAATGTGGGTTCCAGAGATCAAACTCAGATCCTTAATGCTTGGGAGCAAGCACTTGACCTACTGAGCCATCTCCTCTCCCCAGCACTTTTTCTTTCTGTTTCTTTGCATGAAGAGATAAACCCACGGAAGACTGGCTAAAGATATACCTTTAAAAGTCATTGATTAGGCAAAGAAGGGTCAGAGATCAAGAAAGTTGTAGTTAGCCCATTTTCAAAATAAATGGGAACTTCTATAAGGCCATTAGGGAAAGTGGCTTAGAAATGTAGTTTCTCCCTTGGTTTTCTTTGATAAAGTCTAGTGTTCTGTGCCAGTAAAACCAGTGAAGCAGCATTAAGTCATAGACACTGGAACATTCAATGATTAAATGAACTGGCAAGATACTTAGAAGGCTTATCATGACTAAATCCCCTTCTGACGAGCTCTTCGTGTTCCTTTACACACACAGTCCCAGTCATTGACTAAAGATTTAGAGATGGCCCAGGTCCCAAAACAACCGTAGATCTGGGGCAGTGACCCATGAGGTGGTCTGGCCCAAGGAACTGCTCTACATTGCATGGTGATTGGCTATTCAGATCCTTCTTTGAGGGAACACAGTCTTCAGGCCTGTTAACACACTCAAATGTGGATGCAGAGAACTGCATGGAAAGATGCTCAGGCTACAGAGGAGCAGAGACTACTTGATGCCGAAGCCCTGAGTGAGCATAGGCCGAAGGAGAGCACCAAGATTCAGTGCCGGGAAGAGACATGGAAACACAAGCTGAGAAAGGAGTCAGTAGGTCTCTTAGACATCCAACCTTGAACTTGGTGGGCCAGGCATGAGATGGAGACAGGGCTAACCCATTAGGGCTACTCTCTGTCCCTAGGAGGCTATTTCTGATGCCTAACTGTGTGCTGGTGGGAATCTTGACATTTCCCTGAATATTGTGAAATAAATCCCATGACTAGAGGGTAGCTCAGATCATAGTGGCTCCTTATCACCTGAAAGCAACTAAGCAAAATCTTCACGCACAGCATCATAGTGTTTTTCCCCCTTGGTTTTTCGAGGTAGGGTTTTGCTCTAGCCCAGGCTGACCTGGAATTCATTATGTAGGCTCGGGCTGGCCTTGAACTCATGGCGATCCTCTTATGTCTGCCTCCCCCAAAGTGCTGGGATTAAAGGTGTGTGCCATTAGACACAGCATCCTAGTACTAATCTGTATGTTGAATGAACCTCATCCATGGCATGTTCACTGCTGTCCAATGTAGCCTCATGATAATAGGACCAAGCCCTCTGTCTTGTCTTCACTCAGAACTGTTGGCCCATTTCCAAAAGTGCTAAGTGGACTATACCATCACTGGGGAGTTGGCATTCAACCACTATGGCCTGGTCATAGTCACAATTGCACCTGTAAGGGATGTGTAACCATGGTGATGAATTAGTGGCAGGTGTCCATCTGTTCTTTACTTAACTTTTGATATGAGTCACTCTCCAGGGTCTATGTGGCACGGTGACCTAGTAAACAGCACTAGCAGCCCAGGGTAAATCTGTAGGTACTTTTCAGGATGTCCGTGGTGTTGGGCACATTGACAACTATGGGCTTCCTTCTGCTTTAAGTCATAACTGTCTACACACACAGGATTTGGATGAAGACTAGCACAAGATAGACAGCTACACACCCATACTCCCCCAGTCCCAAGTCTGGCTCCCCCAACTTTAAATCACCAAGGTGGCAGGTACAGTGTTATGTTTTAACTGGCCATGCCATTTGCTGTATGAGGGTTTTGGGGGGAAATTAACAGGGAATTTTCCCTCGATGAGCAAAGATACTAGATGCATAGCCAAGCAAAACCATGTTGTAAAAAAAATTATGGGGAAAATGATGCGTCCTCCATTTTTGAAATTTTTAACCAACTTGAATTGTCCAGGTTTAGGCCAAAGTCAATGAATATATGACTGGTATTTTCTTGTAATGCTTTTGGCAAGTTTCTTCCAAAAGTCAAATGAAATTCCCAGAGGAAAAAACTGCACTATGTGTTCCTTATAGGAATAAGTGAAGGTGGTGGTTGTTTATTTTCTTACTTTAAAAAGCCCCATCCTGCCCTGGAAATTAATTTTATACTAAACACAACACCAAAAGGAGGGCAGATAGGAAGATATGCTTATTGTTTGAGTCAATGACAAGATTAATAAAAGTCTGATGAATCAATACACAGAATGGAAATATTACTGCAATTTCCTTACAACTCAAACTCTAATCGCTTCTCTTTCTTTTTTTCCTGTGGCTCTTTCAGATACCGGCCTCAGCACCTCTACCCATGCCTCAGTGTTGGGAAGTTAAGTATTATTTTAATCTTAATGTTTGCTTTTAATAGCCGTAGAATAAACAGTGGTGGACGAGAAAATGAAGGGGCATGAAAACCAAGTGGACTCAAAGTGAAGAATCCAGATGAGCTTTTCCCCCCCAAGTGGTGAGATCACACCTAACCACCCCTCGAATCTTCTCCAAACTGCTTTTCTTTCCACTTGCTTCTGCATCCGACGAGTCTACCCGGCTTCTTCATGGTTTGTTTTTTTTTTCCCTAGAACCAACTATATATTGAAGTGTACACAACAACATGGAGCCAAATAAGAAAAAGAAGAGAGGCAATTATCAGAGGGAAGGAGGAGGAAGGAAAGAGAAGGAAAATATAGAGATATGACACGAGGGAACTGGGCCAAATGAAGACAAAGCGAGACACTTAACCCACCTGGCGAGCAAATGGGACCAGCAAGGAGCTCTCAGCCAATCGCCCGGGTCTGCGGCGGGAAGAGTCGGCATGGGTTCATTTGGCCGGGGAGTGTGTTTCATAAACCTTACGGTGCAGCTATGAAAGCTATCAGGATCTTCCCACGTTTCCTGTCATTCTGTGGAGACCGGCTGCTGGAGTGTGTGTATGGGGGGGGACTGTGGGGGAGGGGCGTGGAGGGGGAAGAGGATGGTTGGGTGGTTGGAGGGAAAACTGGCTCGGGTGGGAAGCAGAATCGGGCAGGAATTTATTTTAAGTGCCTATATACAAGATGAAAACGAGGGAAAGAAACCCAGTGTATTTCTTTTGGGTCATGTGAGGGAGCCCTGGCAAAGATAATAATATATGAGGGGAAAGAGAGAGGAGCGAGGGAAGGGGGGGCAAAAGGCTTTCTATTATTCTGGATACGGTGAAGCGCACTGAGGCAGCTGGAAGATTAAATTAAGTATTATATCTGCTGACCCTATTGCCATGGTTACCGGACAGCGGAAAATATTAATCAACCCAAGCCTTTTCAGATGAATGTGCGTGAAGAAATACAATAAATATAAATATATATGTATATCCTCCCTGATGGGCTGTCTAGATGCGGGCGGCAGTGTGCTCTACCTGATGGAGGAGATAAACAAGTGACAAAACAGGTCTGGCCTCTCAGAGACAGGTGACGTCATTCACGGAAGGCAGGGCTGGAGAATGACCACTGCTCTCCTCCTGACCCCCTTCAGCTGTGAACTGTCCTTTCTGGCTCAAGTGCAATGTCAAGACGTTGTTTGTTTCCTGATTGCAAGGACACCTGTCTGTTGTCTCCCCAGCCAGTCACCCTCACATCTAGACTACAGCTGACCCACATGGAAGGGAAAAAAAGAAACAGACGGGAGATTCATAGAGATAAATCCAGAACTGTGGGACAAGAACGAAGCGATTCCAGTGTTGTTCTGTGTCTAAAATGACACAACACTTAATTTCCCTCTCCAGCTTGAAAGTGAACTTGAGCTTTCCATCATGTCATCTGTAGGTCTACCTGTAGTAGACTTGGTATCACTCTCCACTTGCCTTGAAACCAACCATCAATGTTCCCAGGATGGAAAACTTGGGGACTGCAGAACAGAGCCCAAGAATCTGGACACACAGCTCACAGCGGCTCCCTGGAGCTCAGCCTCTCCCTGTCCACACGTCCTCAAGGTGGCTCTTGGCTCTTTGAGAGTTCTTCCCTTCTGTTCAATGTCATCTGAGCTCCTACTGTGTGCAAGGTACCATGATGGGGGAGACACTAGTCAACATAGACTCAGGAGTTCCCCATATAAGATGGGCTGCGAGTTGGGATGAAAGGGGCCTTGATATTCATTCATTCATTCAAATCATTATGTACCCCTGAATAATAGAAACTAGGGTCAAAAAAAGGACTTGCTTAAGACGCACAGCTATTTTGTTTTAGACTGAATCTATAGAGTTTAAGTCCTGGGCTAAGATTTTCAACAGCAAGTTTCTGCTTTTTTCATTAACTGCTATTTGTTCCAAAATTTCCATGAGT
This sequence comes from Zapus hudsonius, assembly GCA_004024765.1. NCBI lineage: Eukaryota > Metazoa > Chordata > Mammalia > Rodentia > Dipodidae > Zapus > Zapus hudsonius. The sequence goes on along the minus strand of PVHP010000083.1, from coordinate 13,595 downwards.
GCCAGCTGGACTAGAAAGACTGTTTAGAGATTCCTAAGAAATCCAGTGGTTAGGCTCTTTCTTATTTCTCTTGTCTCATCTCTCTCTTCCTCCCATACCTTCCTGGCTCTGTATCCCCACCCCACACACACTCTCCAGCACACAATGGGACAGACATATAGCTCTGGCTTCCTGATTTCTCTCCCTTGTTGAATACTCACATTCTTAGGTGAGCACAGAATGCCAAAGAAATTCTCTGAAGTTCAGTCCAGACCTGCTAACAGAGTAGTCATGCATCCTTGTCAAAATGATGTTACACTCAGAGACCAAACAGGTCTTCCTGACAGGCCTGGACTGGACACTCCCTTGCCAAGAGCCACAGGGGAGTCAGGTGGTTTTTTTCTTAGTTAAGCCTTCACCCCATGTCGTCCTGACCAAGACCAATCAGCCTTCTCCTTCTGCTTAGGTGCAATTTTCCACAGTAGGTGACATTAACTCAGTAGCTTAGACCCGTGTGCAGCCACAGCAACCACAGGGTCCCAGCAGATGACAGGAGACAGCAGGTTGTATGATCCTGTAAATTATTTCCCCATAGTAACAGCAAGATTACACACTTTAATATGCATACAGCCGGAGAGAGCTCCCGTCCTGGCTGAACCAAGGCGATAATGTGTATTTTGTGTCTAGAAATCCATTCTAAACTGCTGGTGTGTAATAGACAGTATTACCTACAGGGCTCCAACATGACCCTCCTTGCCTGGCTCCTTCCACAGTCTTAGAAGTACGCTTCTTCCTCTTCCTCCCAAGAGGCTCTCTTTGTTTCTAGGTTTTCCGGCTTTCTGCTGACACTTGGGATGTGTGTTCAATACCCATTCCAATTTTAGAGAGCCTTTTTGTCCTAATGTCTGCCTATGGCTTGTATTTTATTTTTTATTGTTTCAGATGAGCACAGCCTGACTAAGGAAGGTGTTTTATTTGGGGGGACGAATAGTGAATGTGTCTCAGGAGAGAAGGAAAGGGAATTCATTAGGAAATGAAGGCGGTAAAGAAGAAGCAAGCTAGTCTGTGCTTATGATATCTGTATAGATCCTGAATTCATAGGCCAGATGGTTTCAAGTTCAATACAAAATATCTCTCCTCATGTAGTTCCTTCTGGAGGAAATTCTTAAAGCAGGAATCTATCTGTGTCTGCCCTAGCAGGGTCACAGTGAAGAGGCTACCAGATTCCATGTCAGAGAATGTATAAAATTCAGCCAATTTTGTAATTATAAAAATGTTTGACTTTCCTAATTCTCAGCCATCCCATCAATAAAGTAAAATAACTACCTTGAGCTGGCAAAAAAAAAATGTGAGGTTGAGTTAGATTCTTATCTGAACATAATGGATGTCCAGCAAATGTTAGGCCTGAGGAAGAGGTATTGTCCTAAGTCTGTGGAAGGAGCTAGATGAAGAGGGTCATGTTGGAGCCTGTTAGGTAATTTCTGTCTCTTTCATGCTGCACATTATAAGACAATCCTTTGGAAATTGCTTAGGGTAAATACTTTGGTAATGATGTAAAATGGTTTCTCCCAAATGTCCATCAATCCTGTTTTAAAAAATCCATTATAATCCATCTAACAATATCTAATCAAGGCTCACAGAGGGGTTTGTGAATTTTTCTGCCTCCTGTATGCAAAATTATTTTCCCTAGGTTTCAACTTTCTCTGCTGGCAGCAGGAAAATGGGTCATGTGGAAGCGGGAAGTTTTTATGCAGCCAAAATGCTTCTTAGCAGATGTCCATCTTTCATGAAAGTTTGCTCCTTTTTACACATCTTTTTAAGAAGAGAAAGATGAGGAAGAGAAAGAGTAGAGAAAATAGAGGAAGAAGAGGAAAAAGCAGAGGATGCACATTCAGGGACAAGTATTTAAGTTGACCTCTTAATTTGAGTCTCACCTCTCGCATGGGTGAAAGGACATTATAATCCCATGAGAGACATTTGGTTTTATAGGACTGTCATCGCACGCATGTGATTTGGGCAGAGCCCACTGCAAAAACAAACCTTTTATTTTATTCATATGATACCCGTAAAGGGAATGGTGTGAGCTGAACCTTGGACAACCCTGAATCATATTCAATTCATTCTCCATCATTCAACAAGTCACCATCCAAAGCAGGCAAAGCATGGTCCAGAGAGAATAGCACACCCTGGAAACACACACGATGTGATGGGACCTTACTGTCCAGACATGAATGAAACCTATGGCTTTGGGAGACACCGACTTTAAATGGTAAAAATAGAAGCCTTTTCTCAAAGGAGGCTGTGTTCCTTTGACAATTCTACCAAAATTAGAACTGTGTGGAGGGTCTGTCTTTTGAATAGATTCCAGGAAAAAAAGATAGCCCTGTATCAAACCTACAAAAGGCTAAAGTAGCAGCATTCAGGATAAATTCTAGACTCTTTGATGAGCTGAGAAATCTAGCAGCAATAGGTCAAATCCAGCCCAAATATCACTTCATTGACAAATGGGTGTACATGAAGTTGATCATAATTAAGTAGACATTTTCCAAGTCTTCTTTCCTCTGGCAAGGGGAAGCTTTTTGTGCTGTTGACTTTGGCCCTGTTTCTCATGAGAACAAGTTTTCTGCACTGATAGTATATTCCTTACTTTATTCATTACTGTGAAAAAATACCTGACAAGAGCAACTTAAGGAAGGAAGGATTTATTTTGACTCACAGTTTGAGGGTACAGTCCCTCATGGTGGGGAAGGCATGAGATCAAGAGTGGTGGTGGCTGTGGTGGCCGGAGCCTGAGGTGCCTGATCAGTGTGTCCACAGTCAGGAGGCAGAGAGAGAGAGAGATGCTACTTCTCAGCTGGCTCCCTCCCTTTTGCTTTTCATTCAGTCTGGGCCCCAACCTGCAGGATAATACCACCACATTCAAGGCAGATCTTCCCTCCTTAGTAAAACCTCCCTGGCATCACTCCAACAGATATATCCAGAGCTGTGTCTCCAGGTGATTACAAATCCTGTCAAGTCAACACCACAAATTAACCATCACAGACAGTAACTGGAATAGAATGCATGCATATTTGGATTTCGTCAATTCTTCTTCTTTAAATCTATGTTTTAAATATATTCACATATTTATTCACATTGTGTGTGTGTGTGTGTGTGTGTGTGTCTGTGCACTTATGTCAGGGTCTCTTGCCACCAGATGCACATGCCACTTTTTCTGTCCAGCTTTACATGAATGCTTGAACCCAAGCTGGCAAGCTTTGCAAGCAAATGTCTTTAACCACTGAGCCAAATCTCCAGCCCTGTTCCTTTTTTTAATGCACTTCCTATCTGAAGAACTTGCACATATCCAGACCCCTCTGTTTTTGGAAATGGTACAACCATACTATTGCCCACCCAACTCTAATCTCTTCTTTACTGTGCCTCTTCCCTTTCCTGGCCCCTTCCCTCATCACCACCCAGTCCCTTCAGTGTTTCCAGGCCAGCTTCAGATAACATCCACCCTGCACAGTTCTTCATTGTGTGGACCCTGAGCACCTCTCAAACACCTCATGTATCCTGAAACAGCTCTGCTCCCTCCCCGTCTCATACATGCCCAGCATGCCCATCTTAGACCTCTGCACAGGCTGCTCACTTTCCCCAGACTCGCTTTACTGGTAAGTATGGTTTGGCATGGCTGCCTCCTTGCCTTTCTGACCTTGACTGTCATGCACTTGTTTCTGAGAAGACATCCCTAATCAGCAAATCTTGAATCACTCTCCAGCCACTTGCTGTCCAAGGATCTATTTTAATTCCCTTCCTAGAACGGATTACTCCCTGACATTTGACATGTCTGTTTCCCCATGGCAGACTTTACTTTGCTAGACTGTAAGCTCCATGCCAGCAGGGCCTGTGCCTATCATTTGTGCCATTACATCCTCAGCACCTAGATGGCAAGTGCTTGATACGTTTGTCTCAAGTGTGGTGATGCTGGCACAGTGGGGGCTGAGGCAGGAGGATCATAGCATTGAGGCCAGCCTCAGCCAACTAGCAAAACCCTGTCTCAGTAGACAAACTATAGACCTCACCCTTCAGATTGCATGGCTTAATGGGAAACCTCAGATAAGCAATTAGACTATATGGTTAGTTTTCTACTGATAAACCCATGAAATGCTGTGGGAAGACACAATGAACAGCAAATCATGAGTTATTCTGGGTTAGTGTCAGGGTGATCATTCAACACAATATTTTTCTTTTTGAGACAGGATCTTGCTAGGTAGCCAATTTAATGGACTATGGAGTGGAGAAGTGGAGCTGCTTTCTCATTGTATTCAGGAAAAGCACACAAGGGTTAGGACAGAGGAATGTTAAAATAGCTCTATTTCCTGAAGGTGTGAAACTCAAGCCCTCTTGCCTCAGATGGTGCAGAGGCCCCTTCCTTCACCAGGTCCTCAGAAATATGCTTGTTGAGTGTATGTTCACACCACTATGAAACTCCCCGTTAGCTGTTCTCTGCAGGTCAAGGTAGACAAAAAGAAAGAAAAAGAAGAAGAAAGAAAGAAATAAAGGATAAAAGAAAGAGAAAGAAGTGCTACCATAGAATAAGGTTCCTTCCATGAGAACAGGATTCTTGAGTGGCGGAGGACATATGGTAAGTAATCATTGCAGGCAGGGTGGTTGTAATTAATGGAATGGGTAGCAAGGCTGCAATGCTAAGCAGAGATCTGTGAGTGTGACTGAAAATCATCTGATGGGTGGGACTGATAGAAATCTCTTTTAAGACCAGACCCCCGGTGGGACACTGAGATCCACCAGTGACCTTGTTCTCATCCCGGGGCTCTAAGTGACTGTGTGGCTGAGATTTCCTCCATAAACAAAGTATTAGATGCAGCGAGTCATAAGTCATGAACAGGCCAATCAATACACCACCCTATAATGGTAATGTCAGGCTATTCAGGGCTGAGCCTGAGAAAGTCCAGAATTCCATGAACTCCTGTCCAACTTAGCACAGCTGCTAAATGCCCTATACCAATCCACACTAATTGCCTACGGTAAGGGCATTTTCCTATAACCAGTTGATGGAAGAGGAATAACTTGGGGATAGTTCATAGATACCTTTACACTATTTGTTGGTATGATCTATAGGGTGGCCACAAAATCGTGATGAGGAGTAATCTCCTGAAGAGGGAGATGGGGGTTTTATAGTTTGATGTATGAAGGTGAAATGGTCTGAAAAAAGACAGACAGTGAGATGAAGACACACAATGACTCCCGGGCAGGCGCAAAAGCGTGATTGGTCAGGAGCTTAGAAGGAGTGGAAATTGAAGACTGCAGATAAAGAGATCCAAGAAAGAAGCCTTCCTGTGGGAGTGAGCACACAGCATGCAGAACTTTGTTCTGTGTCCACTACAGAGGAGGTGCAGACAGGTCAGAGAACGAAGCCTGTCAGTATGGGTCATTCTGGTTCTGACTATGTCAGATGGTGAGTTCCACAGAGACGGGCAGGGCTGACAATAGACTGGAAGGTTTCACACAGGAAAATTGACATTGTAGTCTTAATGGAACGATACGAATTTGGTAGGTAAAGCCTACTACTATTACCACTAATACTAGGGATTTTAATATACAGAAATGCCAAATATTATCCTAAGCATTTAGAACTGTTTTCATTTTGACTCCTCATAATTAATGAATTTAGTACTTCACAATTATGAATTAAGTACTCTTATTTGTTCTCTGTTAGTGACAAATAGCTAAAAGGAACAATTTAAAAGGAAGAAAAATTTATTTGGATTCATGGTTTTAGTGATATCAGCTATGGTTGGCTGGCATTGGGCCTGAGAAGTGTAACATGATGGTGGTAGAAACGCGTGGCAGATGCTGCTCCTCCGCCTCGTGACAGCCAGGAAGCAGAGGACTGAGGACAGTATATCTGTAAGGATCCTTCCCCAGTGACCTACCTCCTCCAGCTAAGTCCCACATCCTGAAGTTTCTGTCACCTCCCGACATAGTACTACCAGTTGGGAATCCAGGCTTTAATACATGAACCTGTGGGCCTGTGACATTCAATGTTCAAACTTGAACAAGTGGTATTAGTATGGCTTTTCATATGAAGAAGTTGAATTTCTATTATTATCATCATTCTACACTTCCGTTGTTATTATGAACAAATAATCAAGAATAAACATTTCATCTATCATATATGTGGTCATCCACAACTCTGTGAGATAGATATTTTCATCTTTTATCCAGTGATGGACTGAAGTTCAAAGGAGCCGATCATCTCGGTGAGTCAATAGTTTATCTGGGGAAGTCTACCAAAATCTAAGACATCTTTCAAACAAGCACGGAATAGCTTCCGTGTTCTGTGTCTAAAAGCCCAAGGTGGAAGGTTGATTGCACGTACGCCACTGAGCTGGAAAATATTGTGTGGTGAATGAGGAGCTAAGAGGAACTAAGCATCCACGTCCCTCGCCTGTACAAGAAACTCTCCCAGGCTTCCTGCCTTCTTCTTCTCTTCCATATCTCCCCCACCTATGTGATGACCAACAAAAATGATGAGCTGACCTTATTTATTTTACAATTTTTATCTCTTCTTAGCCAAAACATCTAAAGGACTAACATATTGAGAAATAAAGAACATTCTAGCATATGCGTTACAAAATATATATTCCAAACTTTTTTGAGGCTTGTCTGTGCTCTTTCCCAGAATGCTTTGAATCTAGAGTCCCAGAAATATGCTTTCTGAAGGCCCCCCTTCCATGCCTTTATCTACATAACTTTCATTGACCTAAATTGGATTTGTGTGTGCAGAAGGGCAGCACAATCGAGGCTTAGTGAGTCTTGTCATCTTTTTGTTCAACTTCCCAGGCTGCCAATTACGAGTTCTGTGCAGTCAGGGATGTGAAGGGTACTCCATGTTAAATTGGGGCAGAATGCACTGGCTAATGATAACCAAGTCCAATATGTAAAGAGAGTCCTGAACAACAAAGCCAGGGTGGAAGTCTGGAGCCAATGAGGCAGAGGGCTTCAACTAGGAAAGAGAAGCAGAATGCTGAGAGAAGAGGAAAAGAAAGGAAGGCAAAAATGAGAACTTGCAGGTACAGTCTCTTCAGAAGAAACTGGAAAATAATCCCTTGAAATGACCTATGATGAAGGAGAACGTGGGGCTACTTACACTCTCTCTTGGAGGAATCTGGTCCTCTATTTGGAAGATGTTTCTTTGAACTCTATGTATGTCTAGCCTTTTGGATAATCTGGCCAGCTGTTTAAACAGCTGGATGATTGTGTGGCTGGACTGTGGGCTATATCAGTCAAACAAGCCCGCCTGGAAGCTGATGTGGAGATGGTCGATGTATTACATTCCCTGCACACACAAAGGCAAACACATCGTTTCCATTGGTTGTTTGCCTTTCATGGAACATAACACAGATCGAAGCAATCCTTAGGAAATAAATTTACGTTCAAAGACAGAAAGCAGAGGAACCCTTGTCAACACCTCTCTTGCTAACTCTTCACCATCATCTTACGTGTTAACCAAGAACTCTTTGAGAAGGCCAGTGTTATGACCTGTAAAAATGAATTCTGAAAACTTTGAAATGTTAAGTCACACCAAATCCAGCACTAAGTATAGTTGTGGCTAGAAAAGAGAACAGTATTACAGTGCTTCTTGCAACTGGAGCAATAGAGGAGAAGTGAAAATGGCAAGTCCTCCTTTCTAATTGGGCTATATCCTACTTTGGCTGATGGCCATGCAGCAGTATGGTCAGAAAATACCAGAGTATGTATACATATACATGTATTCACACTTACATGTTAGTTGCACAAAGAGATACGTATACATAAACATACTAAAATATATTCAAATACCAACATTTATCATCTTTCCATTGCATAGATACATTGTGATACATATGGGTTACTGTAGTAGGACATTGATTAGAAAATTTTTGGACAATCTCACTGTAGGTAAGGCTCAGAAATGCCTCCAACTCAGGTCTTTATCTAGAACGACAGTTCAAAGAACTTGTAGAACATGAAACATTTCATTTGAAAATTGAAACTTGGAACCAATATATCTAAGTCCCTAATCATTACTTCTTCCTGAAATCAATTCCATTTTTCATTTTCCCCACTTGGCTTTCATGATGTGAATGCTGGTGAAGTAGGGTCTTTGTCTGGCTTGCTTTCCACTGTATTCCCAAAATCCAGAGCAGCGCCTGCCACACAGTGGGTGTTCCACAAACGTGTGCGGAATGATTTGTGAGGATGTTGGGTGAACTCAGATGACCACTTTCCTCCCCACTGTGGGGCTCATCTCTGATACTTTGTTTTCCAAGTATTCATCAAGCTCTGCCACTCTTTTCTTTAAAAGATTCTTTTGTATTTGTTTCCCTCTCCAGATGACAGAAGGAGACAAGTGTGTGTGGAAATGTTTAATCAACAGGGCTCAGGTAGTCATTTTCATTTCAGCCTGCTGGTGCTTCCTGGTTGTATTAGTCAGCCTTCTGCTGCTATGACAAAAATATCTGAGATAAACAACTTAAAAGGAGAAAGACTTTATTTTGAATGATGCTTTCAAAGCTTTCAGTTCATGGTCATTTGTTGCCATTCTGGGACTGCAGTGTGGCAGAATTTCAGTGCATATGAACAGAGCAGAGGAAAGTGGCTCACCTCATGGTAGCCAGAAAGGTTGAAAGAGTGCAAGGAAGATATATACTCTGCAAGGAAATGTCCATAGTGACTGTCCTTCAAGTAGGCCTCACATCTCCAAGTGTCCAATGACATCAGCTGGTTGGAGTCATCATGTCACCATAAATCTGGCTAGATGAGCTGCTTCCTTTCATTCTCTCTTTGCCTCATTCCCATAGTCCCGGCCAAGTAACACCTCCTAAAACACAGTGGTTATTATGTGGTCACACCTTCCCAAGCTCCTGTGCCCCACAAAACTCCAAAGGAGCTGAGATCATCCATATTTGGCCATCTCTGTGTAGCTCATCCTCTTCCATGCATCTCTGTTGCTCCATTTTCCTCGCCATAATGGGTCATGTCATGCTCTTCCAACAGACATACTGAGCTCTGTTTCCATCAAGTCTATCTTTCCCCATATTCATTAATAAAACTCGTGGATGGTCAATGCATAGATGAATGTCCCTTCCCATCTATGTTTGCAAATCCCACCCAAATTCAAAAGCCAATTACAAGCTTATAGTCTTCTTTTATGACCCCTTGGGTGCCTCGGTCCCTGAGACAAGCAACCTCATAAGTAAATAAATATTATTTATTTTTAAAGAAGAGGGAAGAACAATTGGGAAGTGAAGTTTCATCTGGGAAATGTAATAAAATTACTGGAAATAGTGAAAAACCATACAATTTAGACATGTCCTACTTGTGATATCATAGAGCTGACTCTGGAAGCTTTGGAGGAGAAGGGAGAATATGAATTCTGTCATTTCATCTGCCCTGGCAGAAGAAATTCCTCAGGTGCAGGACTCGACTTTCTCAGGTCTAGCAATGCTATCTAACAGAAGTAGACTGTGAGCTCCCAATATGACTTCACTTATGCTTTTAACTTTTCTAGAAGCTATGTTTAAAGAGGTGAAAAGAAACAGCAAAGTTATATTAATAATGTACTGCGTTTATTAGTGTGTGTTTTATTTATCCAAAATACTATGCAAAATAGTATTTCAATGTACAATTAGCATAAACTGATTATTGAGATATTATATACTGTGTTACTGAGTTTCTGAACTCTGTAATGCAATTTATAGAGAGAGTGCATTTCACTTGTGACTAGTCATGGTTCTAGCACTTTCTAGACACATGTCACTTGGATGACACAAGTCTAAAGAAGCCACTCCAAGCATTTCTAGTCACTGAGGGTCATTTCTCATCACAGAGGTACATCCTTCCTTAGGGGGCTCAGTACATGAGGTTTAGAAATGCTATTTACTTTTTCATGTGGTTACGTCTTATTTTTCTGAATAAAGAAGTATACTACCAGGATTTACTTTGATCTTCTCATTAGTTCCTTTTTTTATTGCCTTGTTCAATTAGCTTTTGCCAAATGATTGATTTGAGAAGTCACCTTATCCACAGGTCTCTAACCTTCTGTAAGAAGTCACTGTTAATTTCCCATTTGGGAACTGAGAAGAGAGCTCTCAGCTAAAACTCAGCAGACGGGGACAGTTAACTCTCAGTTTGGCAGAGGGAGACCCTGCCCAGAGATAGATATATTTACCCATCATGCAGAAACAGGACTTTAAAAGAAAAACTCTAAAAAGGGAGATAAAGCAGACTTCTCCAGTATCAAATTTCAATATATCATAGATTTTGCTGAAAGGAAAAAACTTTCCATCTGTGCAGCCTAAATGATTGGTCAGCTGTCTTGTGTTCCTCGTCTACTGAGTCCATTAGGTGGGCACTTGATGACTACCTTGTCTTTCAGAGATGACCATGACTTCCCAGCTAAGTGGAATTATGGTATGGAGCAAAAACCCCTGACAGGGAGATTTGTGGCATGGAAGAGGCAGAACAGTGAAGGCAAGGAGATTTTTAAAAGTCTGGATTCTAGAATTCTCAAAATCATGAAGTGTACCTTGTTTGTTGATGGGAAATGTGAATTTCCTAAATCCCATTTAAAGAAACAGTAACAACGCCAAGCCTGCCAATTCCAAGAGAACAGAACTGAGTGGTAGGGGTTTCCAAGTGAGCTGCACATGCTTCAGAGCAATCATGTCATGGTGGATCAGAAAGCAGAGAAAGGGGACTGCCTGTACTCAACCAGCTTTCTCCTCCGAGTCTGCCTGGGGAAACGCTGCTCAGAGTCAAGGCGAGCTCTTCCACTCAGGTAATCCTCTTCAGAAATTCTCTCTCATTCACAGCCAGAAGCGGACCTCACCAATCTCCTAGGTGCTTCTAAATGTAGTCAAGTTGACAGTGAAGATTAACCGTCAGCGTGAGAGCACAGGTTCTCTGGGAGCTGATGGCTCTGTGAGATGGTGTGAGAGAAGAGCCCATAGAGACACAGGGGTAGAACCTGTTTTCTATTATTTTTAATTTTTTCTTTATTTTCAAGGGGGTAGGAAAAGAGAGAGAGAATGGGTGCTGCAAACAAACTCCATATGCATGCACCACTTTGTGCATCTGGCTTTATGTGTGTACAGGAGAATCAAACCCTGGTCATTAGGCTTTACAGGCAAGTGCATTAACTGCTAAGCCATCTCTCCAGCCCATGTTTTCTATTTTTAATTGATAGCTGCTTCAGTCAGCTTGGTTTTTCTGGACAAACACTTGACCAAAATCAGCTTACAAATTTTAGGGGAACACCGTCAGTGATGGAAGAGGCTGGCTCATTTCCACAGATGTCAGCAGAGAGACACCACCATCAAACACGTGGCCTCATAGACTCAGGCTTGAATCTCGAGTCTCCATTAGGGAGGACCCTACTGGGGCTGATCTTGAAGTCCAGCCCTATGGTGTATGGAGAGCAGTTGGAGCTCATGCAGTTAGTGCATGCCACATATTTAAACCACTAGAGTAGTCAAAATAAACATTTTATGTTCAAAATTTCATTTTAAACTCTTTGATCTACATTTCTCTAAAATTTAATTATATTTTTCTTTCCTTATTTAAAAAAAGACTTTCTCTTTTTTAATATTTTATTTATTCATTTTCAAGCAGAAAGAAAGAGAGAGAGAGAGAGAGAGAGAGAGAGAGAGAGAGAGAGAGAGAGAGAGAGAGAGTACCAGAGCCACCACCTTGTGGGTCTGGCCTATGTGGGTCCTAGGGAATTGAACAGGGGGCCTTAGGCACTGGAGGCAAGTGCCTTAACCGCTGAGCCATCTCTCTAGCCCAAGAATCTTTCTTATTAACTCTCTTTCATTCTTTTCCACCTTGGGCTTCTTACTTATTATTGTTCATAAACAGCCCTCCCTTCTTTTTCACTTTGGATCACATACCTCTGAGCTAGTACTTGGGTTGAATGGAAATTTCTTTCTGTTTTTCACTTCCCAAATTAGACCTCCAGTGTCTGTTCTTTATTCTTCCTTTTATATGTCATCTGTTTTGTCTTGCTGCTCGCTCTTCATTAGAGCCTCTCTTCCTAGGGACTTTTGATGGCGGAACATTCCAGAAGGCAGCGCCAACACCTGTGTTCATGGTTCTCCCACTGTTAGAGGTGGAGCTGGAGTCACCCAATACACCAAGGTCTCTTCGCCAGAGGTACTTGTCACCAAGTAAAGATCCGAGTAACCAACTATAATCATAGATTTAGGTGGCATTCTTCAGCAAGTATAAGGAATTAAGGGTATTTCATTTTCAAAACAAAAAATTTCAAAGAAATGCAGCATGGTCAGATTGAAAAAAGTCTGATTGTTATGGGAACTAAAATTATGTTGTTGTTTTAGGAGCAAAGCAAACCACATAGTTAAAGATAAAGGAATATATGGAACCCGATGAAGCTGGGATGGTTGATGTAAACATTTTTTAACTTGATTGGATTTCATGCCAGGCACTTTTACACTGTCTTGAGTTTGGGATGGAAAAGTGGTTTTTATTTAGATGAGACACTTCAAATCTCACTTGTAAAAAGGTTACATGGAAGACTCTTTGTCTTTCTATAGTAACTCTTGTATCTTATGAAGATGTTTAACCCCCAAATTTCCATGTTCCAAAACATAGCATAGACTGTTTTATAAAGTCAAGGATGGAGTTATATAATCCTTTGTGCTCCTCTAGGCTGAAGACTAAAATTATAAAGACATAGTCTAATAAACCTTTTTAGGTTTTTCATGTATTAAGTAAAAGTGAACTTGGAGCTTTCATTAAAGAAAACACTCAATTGGGTGGAAATTATAAAATAATTATCCTAATAAATTTTGTCTCATAAATGTTGGTCTTCTTTTTTTTTTTTTAAATATTTTATTTATTTATTTTTCAAGCAGAGAGAGAGAGAGAGAGAGAGAGAGAGAGAGAGAGAGAGAGAGAGAGAAGACCAAGGCCACCACCTTGTGGGTCTGGCTTATGTGGGTCCTGGGGAATTGAACCCAGGGCCTTAGGCACCAGAGGCAAGTGCCTTATCTGCTGAGCCATCACTCCAGCCCTGTTGGTCTTCTTTTGATGAGTCTATAAGAGCAGCTGTGTCACCATTCACGACCCCCACCTAGTTTGCTCACCTATTTGGCCCCTTGTGTCCTGAAGGTTACATTGTCTCCACTCAACAGTGCTGTGCACATCTGCTATCTAACAAGTATACAAAGGCGTGAAACAAATGTTTATAGAATGAATAAACCATCTCATCTGTAGAGTTAAATGCAAATTTAAACAAAATCAATTAAACAAATATTTATCTAGATTCCATTATTTACACTAAAAAGGAAAGATGATAATGAAGATATAGATTTTTTGCCTTGAAAAGCCCATTAGGTAACACAGGGAAAAGAAGTCAGAGGTCATGATACATGAGGGTGACGATGATAAGTGTTGGCACAAGCTAACGTTCTGAAGAGACAACCCATCAAGGTCAGAGGGCTAGGGAAACTCAAAAGATACAGGATGTAGAAGACTCTGCACTTGTAAGACTCCAGAGAACTAGTTACAATTCTTCAGACCATCGAAGTGCTTTCTCTTTCAAAAAAAAA
>PVHP010000082.1:126540-222190 GCA_004024765.1 Zapus hudsonius | reverse complement strand
TCCACCCTTTTACTCTCAGTAGGTTACTATCTTTAGCAATAAGGTGTGTTTCTTGAAGGCAACAGATGGAAGGGTCCATTTTCCTGATCCAACCTGCTATCCTGTGTCTTTTTATAGGAGAGTTGAGTCCATTTACATTCAAAGTTATTACTGTGAGGTTTGCCATGTTGTAGAGAATACGGAGGTTGGTATCTGAGCTATTGTTGCGATCTCTTTTGTGTTACCTTGCTTGTTCTCTGTTCCTTTCCTGGGGTCGGATGCTTGTCTCGTCTGCATGGGATATCTCATGTAGTATCTTCTGAAGCTTTGGCTTTGTGCTCAAGTAATTGTAAAGCTGATTAGTCTCGTGGAATACTTTAATTCCTCTATCAATTATGATGGATAACTTTGCTGGGTAGAGTAGTCTAGGTTGGAATCTGTTCTTCTTTAGGCCTAGAATTGCTTTGTTCCAAGCTCTCCTGGCTTTTAAGGTTTCTATGGAGAAGTCTGAAGTGATTCTGATGGGTTTTCCTTTATATGTGAGTTTCTTTTGTCTCGTTGCTCTGAGGACTCTCTCTTTTTCCTCAATGTTTGGCATTGTAACTAAGATATGTCTTGGAGTGTTCCTCCTTTGATCCAAATTGTTTGGGGTCCTCCGTATCTCTTTCATCTGTACTGGATTATCTCTCGCCAAGTATGGGAAGTATTCTTGAATGATTCTGTAGAAAATATTTTCAATGCCCCTTGTTTGGTTTTCTTCTCCTTCTGGGATACCCATGATCCTGAGATTAGGTCTTTTTATGGTGTCCCATATTTCCTTGGAGTCTTGTTCACTTGTTTTTTGAATTTTGTCAGGGTTCTGATTTCTCTCGAATTCTCCTCTGTTCTGTCTTCCGTGTCTGAGGTTCTGTTTTCCCAGTGATTAATCCTGCTGGTAAGAGATTCTAGGGATGTTCTTATTATCTCAATATGGTTTTTGTTTTCTGCAACTTCTTTTTGTGTTGCTTCTATCATGCTGTTGAGATGTGATTTCATTTCCAGGTTTGATTTCATTATTTCTTCCTGACAGTCATTCTTATATTTGCAGATGTCTTCAGTTAATTTGGAAAGCTGGTTTTTGATGCCTTCAGTTTGCTGACTTGCCTTTAATTCTGATATGTCTCTTCTGACATCCATTTTGTTCTCCTCCATTATATTTAGCCTGGTGGCAAAGATAATAAGCTGACTTTGTAGCCTTTCAATATGTTGGTCCATCTTTTCTTGCATGACTAATATTAAGTTCTCCTTAGGATCTGTGCCAGTATGGTCAGAGTTTGTGTCTTCCTGGGCCTGCCTCTGTTCGCTCCCTTTAGTTGTGTTTTTGATGTCATTTGGCGTGGTTTCCTCATCTGGTGTCATATTCTTACGTCGAGGTCTGCCCATTTTGATTCCAGTTGAGGTGATTGGTGGAATGCCTATGAGATAACTGAGTGCTGGAAAGGGCGGCTCGGACCCCGGCATGGGGGTTGGAAGCGGAGCCCAGGTGGTTTGGGCCCTGGGACTGTGACTGGAAGTCTGGGAAGCTATGGCCTCGGGGTGGGGGCTGGAATCCCTGGCGGCTTGGGCATCAGGGTGGCAGCTGGAATCCTGTGCGGCTTGGGCCCCAGGGGGTGGCTCGAATCCTGAGAGGTTTGGAACCCTGGTTGGTGGCTATGAGCCCGGGCAGCTCTGGGCCCAGGGGGAAGGGGGGAGGGCTGCAAGCTGGGTGGTCCGGTCCCTGGGGGATCAGCTGGAATCTTGGGTGCCTGGGTGGCGGCCTGGGTGGCGGCTCAGCTCCTGTCTGAGGTGGAGGCTAGGAGCCCTGGTGGCTGGGGGGTGGCAGCTCGGGCAGCAGGGGAGTGGGACAGCTTGAAGCCCTGGCTGCTTGGGGCCTGGGGAGAAGAGGCTGCAGCTAGAAGCAGGGCGGCTCAGGCCCAGCTAGGAGCCCGTGCCCCTTGGCCCCGGGATCGGCGGGAACAGGAGTGGCTCGAACCTGGGATCAGCGGGAACTGGGGTGGTCGGGGCCCAGGAGCAGGGGCGGCCCAGACGGAGAAGTGGTGTGATCCGGCCCGGGAGCCGCAGGGGAGTGGCT
This sequence comes from Zapus hudsonius, assembly GCA_004024765.1. Classification (NCBI taxonomy): domain Eukaryota; kingdom Metazoa; phylum Chordata; class Mammalia; order Rodentia; family Dipodidae; genus Zapus; species Zapus hudsonius. Next base: position 220,101 of record PVHP010000082.1, on the reverse strand, counting down.
TGAACCCGGGATCGGTGGGAACTGGGGTGGTCCGGAGCCCTGGAGCAGGAGCGGCCTGGATGGGGAAGCTGCAGGATCCGGACTGGGAGCCGCGGGGGAGCATCTTGAACCCGGGATTGGCGGGAACTGGGGTGGCCCGGGGCCCGGGAGCAGGAGCGGCCCAGGAATCCGCGGAGCCTTGGAGAAGGGAGTGGCTCAGCCCGCAGGAGCAGGTCCTGCCAGCTGGGTTTTTGCAGTCACTGCCTCCGGTGCATCCTTAAGATAGATTCAGGTTTCAGTCAGAAGACTCTGTTGCTGGAAGTCTACCGGAGTCGAGGACCTGGGTATTGCTTGCTTCCAGGGCCTCTAGCACAGCTAAAAACCCTAACCTCTGTTCCCCCGGGGACACTGCATGGCTTCTAGTTCGCCATCATGAACCGGAAGCCCCAGGAGTTTCTTTAGATAAGTACTTGACCACCGCATCATTTAATCTTTAGTTCTCAACCATTTTGCAATCTTTTACTTTATAAAAGAAAATCCAATATGATGGCTATGTTGTAATTGCATATTTTAATCAATTGTGTTTATTATGTACAAACTTGATATAAATTTTATTGACATATTTGCTTTTAAAACAAGCACTTGGGAGCTTTTACTTTTAAAAAGAGAATAAATAAAATAAAAACAAACAGAAAAATTTTCTCCTCACTTGGGAACAGAAAGTACCTCAAACCAGGAAGAAAGCCAGGCATCTTCTCTTCCTTCAGATTGTATCTGTCTGTGTCCTTTGGTGCAGACACAGTGATAAGTCATTGTACTAATCGTGCAGACACTTTGGATTCCAGACAGAAATAACCTCACAGGAAAGCCCACCTCCAAGACTGGCTTCCTGATTTTCTATCAGGGTTTCACTGTATAGACAAGGCCAGCCTAGACTTCATGATCCTTTGGCCTCATCCCACCCACCAAGTGCTGGGATTACAGGTATGAGCTAGCATACATGGCCCTCTTGATTTTCCATAACTCTTTAGCTTAGTTTATGATTAGTAGATTTGTTATTTGTATAATTTATTCAGATATTTTCTCAATAGTTTCTTGCTTTGTATTTTTCCCTTTGTTTTATTTCCTTTAAAAGTTCTTTCAGTGCTATCAATTAGCACCTTCCTGGTATCTTCCTTCCTCAGATCCTTCCATTGTCCCTATAGAAAGTGGCATTTTCTAACTCTACACAAGTTTGAAAGTACTATTCTTTTTGCTTCTAATGCTCTATTGACAGGTCAGTTTTATGTTATTTCATGGTTAAAAGAATCCTTTTGATTTCTATTTTAACCACCTCCTGGTTTTAGTATTAAGCACGTTCTTTGCTCTGTTTTCTATCTCAGCATCTTGATTTTATTGTTCTTGAGAACTGGTCAGCTTCTCTCCTGTCTATGCATGGACATACATTGTGCTTAGTGATAGATACACTATCACTATCTCTTCTCAGCTCCTACTCAACTCCCTTGAGAGATGTGCCCCTGCTCTGTTCTTTTTCCTTGTGTCCAAATTGTCTCACGACCTCCCTTGACTTTCAGCACTCCATTGGCGATTGTCTCCTCAGATCCACATCCAGTGTCTAATTTACCATCTTCATTGTGTCTATTTAAGTCTTCTGTCTCAGCCCAGTGTGGTGGCGTGCCTTTAGTCCCAGAACTTGGGAGGTAGAGGTAGGAGGATTGCCATGAGTTCAAGGCCAGCCTGAGACTACGTAGTGAATTCCAGGTCAGCCTGGGCTGGAGCCAGATCCTACCTCAAAAAATCAATCAATCAGTCAAAATCAAAATAAAATAAATAAAAAAAAATCATCTGTCTCTAATTTAAAATGTAGCATATTTCAGAAAACTTTTCATTGGCAATTTTCATACATGTGAGGATGAATTTTGATCATAACCCTCCCTCAAATGACACCTTATTTTCCAACTAGTTACTCTTCATTTTTGATGTATTTTCCCCACTCTTTTTTTATCATCCATGTTGACAAGTTGACAGGCCCAACACCTTACAGATCTGGTGCAGGTTACTAGAGCTGCTGCAAAGTCATGAATGTGATGCCCACTTCATGTCCAGAAGATACCATTTAAAAGCACTCTTCCTTGACCTCAGGCTCTTACAATATTTCCAACTCTCTCTTGGACATCTCAAATATATGAGAATTATTTATTCATTTTTCAATCTTCTTGGTTCATGATGACCAGTTTCCAGGTTATTATTTCTTTTTTTGTATTTTTTACAGTTCTTATTGTTGATATCTGTTAGCCCTACTGATGCAAGATTTTGGGGTTCAGAATGGGTCCCCCAAGTTTATGAACCCCAAATTTTGGATCTTCTAATTTTTTAATGGTAAAAATTAAGCTCAAGAATGATAAGCTTATTTGGGGAGAATTCACAAACCCTGGGGTTTATTTAAGGGAAACAGGGGTCTAAGAAGAAGGCAAGAGCAGAGTCAAAAACACCCACGTGGGAAGTAGGAGACATGTACTCCCGTGGAAAGCACTGCATAATTCTTAAGGTTCATTTAAGAGACATTGAGCCTTTCAAGGAAAGGTTGGAATAGAACCATAAGCAAGTGAAGGACAGAATTTCGGTGCATATTTAGGGACATTTAGTAAAACATAAACACACACATAACATCCACAGTGTGCCTCCTTAGGGAAGGAAATTAACAGGCCAAATGGTGGAAGCTTAAGGAAAAATAGTAGAAGGAAAATATTAAAGAAGAGACCAAGAAACTCAGATGAGAAATGTGCAGTATGAGAGCTCTACCCATGGTTACCCTGAGTTTAGAGGTTACAGAGGTAACAGGTGAAGATTTAGACAAGGCACCCACGTGGTAGATGGCCAGTGTGAAGGAAATATGCGAGTGGTAGATTCATAGTCCAGAGGAAAATCATACATGCAATTAAAGGGAGAAGCTGACTCAAGGTACAGGTAGAAGCAATCAGAGAATCAATCAGACGACGGAGCAGTACTATGCACCCCATCCTTCCCACCCACCCAGACAGGCTGGATGTGGTTAGAGGCCAGACTCACATGTATCTAAGCAGCACAGTAAGGGAAGGAGAATCACACACAGAGAAAATGAGGGGGGATAAGGCTGCAGCCTTTATTGAGGTTGAAAATGTATTGTGTTGTCAAATTCAGGTATGCAGGGGGAAGACCAATTGGCTAGTAGATTTGGAGGGCAGACCTTAGGGCCAGCCCACCTGGGCCTTCTTTCTAGGTAGCACACTAGACTGTGGGCAGCAGTGGACACTGTAGTTGTAGATGAGTCTCCATCAGACAGAGTTTCATTCATGCCAGGGTGCAATGATATCACCATAGCATCATTTAAATTCCTTGTTAAACCTGCCTTTTCCCCAAAGAGCCTATACTTTTATTTCTTCTAAATTTCTGAGATTTATTATCTAACTATATTTAATTTCACATATTGTATCTGTAGAATCATTTGCAATACTATTAGAGAAAAATCCTTCCTTTCTTTCATTATTTCCTAGAACAAATTCCCTTGTCTATATCCATGCTCTCCCTGGATTAGAGATGTTCATCTATTTGTCAGGGTTCTCTAGAAGAAGAGGACCAAAAGAATGAGAGTCATGATGTGAAAAGGGGATTTACTAGGTTTGTTCACATGATTAGAGGCCAGAGAGTCCAACAATGGTTACCTGCCCCTGACAAGGCAGAGAACCAGGTAACTACTCAAAGACACTGGAAATCTTGGCATCCAGGGAACCAATAACGTAGTGTTGGTCTAAAGCTGAAGGCCCAAAAACTCAAAGAAGGGCCACTGGAGTGAGCCTGTGCCATAAGGCTGAGGAAGCTGAAGACATCCATGGAAAATTCCCACAGCTATAGATATGCTTGCTGCAGAAGAATGGAACTAACACACTCTGGATGGTAACTTTGTTCCAATTTAATTCCACTCAGTTCTCAACCTTCATGTGGTACCTGTCAAGCAGCACTGTGTAAGTCATGCCCCCTTAGTTACTGTTCCAGCAGCAGAAATCAGTGGAAAGGAATGAAGAAGGAGGTGTGCCGTGTTAATCCATTCAAGCCATTCAAGCTGACAAGATTAAATTAACATTCACACTCACAGAGGATAAAGCCTCATAGGGCTGCTGATTTGAGGAAGGGTGAGATAGTTATATTTTTTTTCTTCTCTCAATTGAATTAAGATTTCATTATGTTTCCTGTATCTTGCATTCGACCTTTAATCTCTAAACTTTATATCAGCTCAGCTAATTACAAGAAGCCACCAGGAAAACACTACTAGATCAATATATGGGTTTATTTAAAAAAATCTTTCACTAGCCTACTCAAATGTATAACTTTGATATTTATGTTTCTATTCTCAGGAAATATTCAGAATTGAAATCAGAAACAGAGTGAAGGTAGCCCCCTTCCACGTGCAATTTTTGCAAAACATACCATTTTAGAGGGTCACTATAATTTTTGCTAGCATTGTGTAGCCAACTTGAGCTTAGAAAGCCCATGAGTACCTGCATGAAGAGACTGTGTTTCTATTCTTGACATCTCAGAAAGTCCAAAGATGCACCTGGTGGACCTAGTTCCTAAACAGTGAGGTTTGACAGACTATGTAATCAAGTGTGGTGAAATGACCCACAGAGAATGACGGGATGAACAAGGGACCCACAGCCACAGCCATTGAATCAACACAGGATAACCCAGGGTGACAGAAACCAACAATTTTTGACACAAAGCCCCCTAAGCTCACAACATTAAAGCAGCCTTAATACTCACCCACCACAACTCAGGGAACTGAACTCCTGACCATGGCTCTTACAATCTTTCCGCCCCCTCTTCCTCTCAGTTCCTTGGGTCTTGGTGGGTGAGTATTAAGGCTGCTTTGTAGTTGAGGCCTTAGGGGCCTCTGTGCTTCTGCTTGAGGTTGTGTTTAAAATCGTCGGTGTCTGTTTCACTGGTTCATCCTGGGTTGATCGATTGGCTGTGATTATAGGTCTCTTGCTTATCCCATCACTGCCAGCAGGGTTCCATGTGGATCCTCCATGGTAGGTCTGGGGTGGCTCATCTCTTGCCAGGATGTCAGCTATAGGTCTGTGGCTCCTTTGATTGGGTTGGAAGAGCCACAGCTCTCTTGGTGTCTTCTAAAAAATACAAACAGAATCTCGATCAGAATGTGAGATCAGTATAGGTTAATTGAGATACCTGAGTTTGGCTAGATTCTATTGTTGGTAGCTTTTTGTAAATCACTTGTAAAGTGAGTTTCTCTTTGGTGTCCTAAGATATTGGTTCCCTTTGTAATATACCCTGAAATCCCAGTTCCAGTCAGGGATTCCCCTTCACTGAGTGGATTTCTTGGCTGAATTGTCAGCTGTTGATTGCCTCCCCCAGGCTTTGGTGCCTCCATTGACGAGGATTGTTTTGAGTTCAAGTCAGCCTGAGCTACTGAGGGAGTTCTAGGTCAATTTGGGTTAGGGTGATACCCTTTCTTAAGAAACAACAACAAAAATGAATCAATATAGACAACTTCTTTTAGAGCTGATTTTAGTCCAAAGTTCCAATTTCCCGAGTACATTGGAACATGTCTTTAATTTGTAAAGTGAACTGAATTAATTGCTGTAAATTTCAATGTCATTTAGTGTGGAAATGATGCAAGTGCCTCTGTTTATGCTTTCCCAGGAAAAAATAATTAAAAAGCCAACTTCTTGTTATTACTCTCCTTCTTATGGATATCTCAGGTTGCTTTCTGCAAAGAAATTGCTTATATGTATGTGATAGACTATTGTGAGATTTTGGTTATATTTTGTTTTCAGCTTTCAGTGTTTTGACAGAATTTTCTATGAGAAAGTCATGTTTACTTTTTCTTAATAGATCTTGAATTCCCTTGTGGTAAGTTTGCTATAATATTTCTAAGAACTATTAAAACTTGGCATAACTTTCACTTCTCAGTATTGAAATAACTGGGTTGTGAAACCTTGCCAGTATTTTCTTCCTCACAGCCTACTGATTTTCTGAAATGCACATCTTCAGTTGATTGAGAAAAAATTTCTTGATTGATTCTTGAACATAACAACAAAAGACAGAAAGATCTGTTATCTTTCTATTCTTGGGAATAGTTCTGTGCCTAATGAAATTTTTAAAAGGTTAGTTAAAGGTTTAGTGATTTCTTTGCTGTTTTCCCTTAATCTTCTTACTGTTTTGTATGCCAGCTAAAATTGCCACTTTCTCAATTTCAAGGACCTTTTAGTCTTCAGGAAAAAAAAATATTGTTATTTTTCTCTTTCACCAACTTGTCTTGATTGTCTTGCCTGAGAAACAAATGTAATATATGAATCAATACAGTGTATTAACATAAACTGACTTAAGATACAACTCAATTGTCTGTTCTAAGAAGAGGTAAATTTGGTTTTATTAATCAATTGATGAATACACAAATTACAGATATGAGATCAGAAAATTATATTAATCATGTTCACTACCTCCTTGAGAATCAATTTGAAAATACTGTAATGTAACTTTCCCCCTAAGATAATAGATACCTCTGTGAGCTATTCATTTTCCCATTGAGCAATTAGAATTGTTTCTCTGGTAATGAAGGGTGAGCTTTCTGCCTACTAAACAGAAATACCTGTTCAGTAATGCCTTGGATATCTTTGGAAGCATCAAAAACTTTAGGAGACAATGAAAATTCATGAAATTATTTTCACATTAATAGCTTGTATTTGTGATTCCATATCACATTTACTATCTCAAACAATAGAATATCTTCCTGCCTGTATTTCTTCAAGGAAAAAGATGCTTTAACTAAACCTGAATGTGTTGTATGTGTGCCATGAAAGGTATCTGAGAATGGCCATTTGGGCAAAATGTTTTTTTAAACAACAAACCATCATAATTCCCTTTCCACCCTCACTTGTATCTCCTCTCCTCAATTTGTCTCTATTTATATCCCCTGATGTTTACCACAGTTGATGAATTCTTTCTCCCATAGGGCTACAGGCAGCCATATAATTTTCCAGGTTTCTGTCAGCTGGTTAATAGGGAGGAGGTTTCAAGCTTAGTTCTAGCTTGATTTCTCAGTGACCTGCAGCCCAAGCATATGCGGTTATCAGCAAGAGCGTCTTATCATCTTTTCTGGTAGGCAACCAAGAACCTTGCCAATAGCTTGTAATGTTTTGGGGGCCTCAGAAACCTCCCTGGCCAACAATTCACTGGAAGGATATTGAAATGTTGTACTTTAGCTTTATTTATTTATTTATATTTATTTATTGTGCTAGATACTTTTCAGAAGTGCCTACTATTGTGTATTGCACACTTAGTTTACATTATGTACTATTCATACATTTCATAACCCTTCCTTCAAAAAATATTCTCATCATTGTTTTACCTCTTTTTTTTTTAATTTTCAGAGAGAGCAAATAAATGCTAGTGGGTACTGTGGAATACATTGTTCATGAGAGAAGTAGCAAGTACATTAGCAAACCATGCAATCTATAGTCAGTGTCCTAGCAAGAATGTTTTAACTCCTTTGGATAAAATGTATGTCAACATAAGGTCATTCTTCAGTTCATCATTCATAATAAGCAAGAAATCACTCCTTTAAAACATCATTATATCCTCAGAAAGTGAATGGACCCCTTATTTTGTTCCATTTCAGAAGACATCATATATATACACACAAAACTACATCCACATATTTGTATCTAAATGTCAGACATGGGGATTGCTTATAATATATTCCTAAACTTCAAGGATATAGTTGGCATAGATATTTCGTAAAGCCATTGGGAGCCAGGTCTCTTGTTATATTTGTGTTTAGATATTTTCCTTTTATCTTATTGGACAGAAAGGCACCACACGGCTATCTCTGGTTGCAATAAAAGCAAGTGTGAAAAGACATATTACTTGTGCTAGGAGATAGTTTTGTTGGATATGGAAATTTGAGCAGTCAATGTATGGTGTCTGCCACACTTGTATTATGCTACATAGCTTCCTTTTTCAGAACTATAACCTATGTTTCCCTTCATCCACTTAGCAATTCAAAACAATCATTTAAATATCTATTGCTGAATGCTTAGAATAAATTTGTGGATGTAAAAAGACAATGTCTATCAATTCTAGATGGATGTCAAATCTAATAAACAACTACATTTAATGGAGACAAATGAACAATGCTTTGTGAAGAGCAAGAACATCTTTGTGACCTTGAAATCTGCCAGTCCTTCTAAAATAAGTTCCAAGTAAACAAGTGATCAATGGATTGAACTAGGTTAATATTGAGAACCTCTGTTCATGATAAAGCACACTACTAAACAGATCACACAGAACAGATAAAAAGTCAAGATCAATAGAGTAGTTAAATGAATTTCACACACACATATATCATATTTATGTTTGGGACAATAGAGTAATTAAATCAAATACACACACATTAACTGGGTGTTGTGGAACATTACTTTAATTCTAGTACTTGGAAGACTGAGGTAGGAGGAACCCCATGAGTGTGAGGGGAGCCTGGGCTACTGAGTCAGTCTGGGTTAGAGTAAGACACTCCGACAATAGCTCCACTAAAGAACTTCCAAAATAAAAAAAAAAAACAATACAATAAATTGCAAAGAGGCACAATGAACACATATACATAGTAAAATGCATATAAGAAAATGGTTACCTAGGTTTGTAGTTAGAAAATTTGAATTAAAACAATAATTGTATTTTACTATATAAATATGTACTCATAAGAATGCCTACAATGAAAATTATTGAAATTACTTAGTTTATACAAATTGGTTGAACCATTTAAAAAATCTGTTTGTTTGGTGATATTGAATATAGCCAGAAATATGTTCTTAAAAACATTCAGCATGACCATTTTTGCTTATATGATAAAATATTGACATTTTTTTATGAAAAACATGCCAGATATTTCAAATCAATGTTATTGGTAAGAGTCAAAACTAGAAATGATCTGAGCTTCTGTTGTCAGTAGAATGGTTAAGTAAATTATGATTTACATGTCCAATCAGACACTATAGAGTGACATAAAAAGTTTGACCTCACATGCTGCCTGTAGATGGACCGCATGGACCAGCTTTAGAGCATACCCTCTACTTACACAAAAGAGGGCAAAAGTGCCTTATGTGGATGAGCTCCAGATAGTGGGTAGTTAGATCCTGGAGGAAAGTATGGAACAAAAATGGAGAATAAAGTGACCTTCGCTCAAATTGCAAACCATTCACGGATCATGGTCTTGTCTCTAGAAGTGTTTTGTGTGCAAGAGTGAATCAAGATCCACACATAATGATAGCAGCACTTTTACCCTGAAATTACAAAGTGAAAAATACCCTCTCAAGAAACACCAGGAAACACCTCTGACTGTGGACCTATTAAAATTATTGACTAATTAGCAAGAATTATAAGCATCACTGTTAACATGAGTTTTACTACATAGATTAAATTTTTAAATACAGACGTTCCAAAGGGATCTAAGCAAGACGCAATAATGAATGCTTCTGCAGAGAAGAGTTTACTGAAGACCATGAGGAGAAAAGTCTAGGGGGAGAGGGGAGCCCTGGAAACCTTGTACAACAGACTGACAGTAGCAATTTGAAGACAGAGAAGTGGAAAAAATGTTCTGCATTTGAAATGCATCCCTCATTTCCTCTGACACTGCGTACACCTAGTTCTTCAGGGGTTCACCACCCAGAGGTTGTGTTTATGTTTCTTCACCCCCACACCCCCTGTTCTTCATGTATAAGTTTGGGGATAGAAATGGACTTTACATGGAAGATGAAAACGACACACATTGGAGAAGACTCAGATGCCCTGGATGAGCTCAAGTCCATTGGCTCAGATTATTAATACCAGGAGGATGGCTTGATTGGATGCAAGACCAAGAGTTTAAATTTGGTCACTATAGATTAATCATCCGTAAGATAAAATCATTTTGCCTGCGCTTGATTGTTCAAACTTTAATAAGAAACTCGGTGAGTTAATTACTTGTAATTCTAAAATTACTGCTTAACTGTGTTGCCTGAAAGGAATTGTAAATATGACACATGAAGAATTGAGCTCCACAGATCAGTCAGGGTCCACAAGGATCTGTGTTAAGTTCTTTACTACAAGGACCAACCTACCATGATCTAGGGAACTATTGTGGGATGTCTAGCGTTCCAGAGGCAGACCTCCAGCAAGGCAGCCTGGAATTCATTGATGGACTAAAGCCCTGTCCTCACCACATGGAATTTCTTCTCAAAGAAGCATCAGCTTTGTCTTTCAACAATCTAATTATTTAACAAAAATAATCCCCTCACAGAAAGTCATGGAGTTTAACATCAAGCCTTAGTAATGCCACGAAGTACCAGGCTGTACTACTTGTGATATTATAGCATTTATGAGCTCTTAGACTTCAATAAATTTTAATTTTCTTGTTTACATCAAGGAAAGCTTTTTAACATAGTAAAGTATATTAATGTTCCATTCCCATTAACTCTTATTAGATATTCATTTCAACAATGGTGTCCTTGAGTTTCTCTGCATTCAGACTTTCTCCTGACTTATTTTAATGGATTTCATTCTGGTGATTTTTGCCTATAAGCGTAACTGTATTTTCTGAATGCCATTCTGTAATTTGAAAGAAAAAGTCTCACCCTTTTGATATGCTAATGTCAGTTTCTCTGAGTACCAAGATTTTCAATGTGCTGCAAAGGCAATTGTTTGAAAAAATACATATTTATATATTTTGATGGCACAAAGAAGTTTTATTTTTCTCATTTATATCAGGTACATGAGCTTTTCAATATTACTGTGAAGTAAGCTATTACCTTTCCCCCACCCCTCCAGTCTACATGGCTGTGCAAAGACAAATCAACTGAATGTCTTTCTGCTGCTATATTATTTGTTCATTGGGCAATGCTGTTTTGTTAAATTTTCTTTTATAACTCTAAAGTTTGAGATGTTCTTTTATATTTTCATTTCTCATGTTCTGAAAGTTTTAACTTTGTGGTGTAATTAAACAAAATGAGGAAAGAAGAAGTCACTTATGAATTTGAGAGTAAGGAGAGATTGGCTCCTAGAAAGAGATTGAGAAAACATTTTACTGGATAGGATGTACCTTTGACTTTGATCTTGACTTTGATTGGTATTTAACAGGTGGAAAAGGAGGCATTTCATTTTGAGGGACAGGAGTCACTGTATCATGGGCATAAAAACTGGGGACTAAAAGGCTATAAACTATTCAAGTAAACAAAAAAGCTTGGTGTGAGAGGACTGGGTGCATGAAGTGAACAAAGAAAAATCAAGACACAGTAATTGAGATGGTTTGAAATCAGATTCATCTTTATCCCAAAGAACAGTTCAAAAGCAGGAAAAGCTCTCATGTCCCTAGGTTCTTAGACTTTACTGACCCATATCTATATGTCCACAGTTCCCACGTAATGCTTGACACAGTACAGGCAGTCAATAAAGACCTTTGTTGATGGACAGTCTGTGTTGTGTAAGACATTATTTTAATTCAAAACAGAAAAAGTAACTTTCAATGAGTGAATTTGCATGATTACAGTGAGAAATTGCTGACAGTCCAAGCTAGGAGGTTAAAAAAAGATTTGATTTGAGAACATTTTTCTTAAATACATGCATTTTAAAAGAGATATTATACTTGTATAAAAAGTTTAAACATATTTTTAGAACTGCCAGTTATTCATTGTAGCACTTAATGACATTGAAACTTGTCTGTGAGCAATAATGTTTACAAACATCAAAAACTGTATTAGGTGGAGACCTGTACTGTATGATGTTACAGAGTTTATATATTCTCTCTGTGTTGTGGGTGATTCTGAAAAATATCTTTGAACATTGGATCAATGTTGTGCATTTGCCAATATATCTTTCTATGACAGCCCAAATATTCAAGAGATAACTAGAAATTGGATCTGAAATAATAGTTGAGCTATGGAATTGCATTCTCTTTCATCTGATGAGTAATTGGTTTGTATCTAAAGGTAATACTCTCTGATGGGCTGGGGCATTGCACTGTGTCTCCAAGAATATTCTGTTCTATTCACATAAATTGATCTCAAAGATTAAAGAATTCATGGCTGTGATTTTAAGTTGGATTTATTGACACCAATTCTTATTGAGTGTGAAAACAGACCAATTTATTTTAATCCTCTTGGGAAAGGAATGGGGTTACTTCAAAATGATTGTTGGTTAGTTTTTTTTTTTTTACCTTTTTTGTGGTAGTGTCTGCCAAGTTTAAAAACCAGGACAAACTAATTTGTTTCTAAATTATACAGTTTAAGATAGATTCTATAGAGCAGAGAACAGAATGGAAAATCTCCCGGAGCTCATATTTTGATGAAAATTTTAACCAAGTTGAAAGAACACCAACTGCAAAACTGCACTTCAGGGAAACAAACCACATATTTTACAAAGTTCGATATGGGTATATGTTCATTTTTAAAATAAAATTTTTCAAAACTTTCAATATGTAAACACTTGTACATATTTATTACTGTAGACATCTGTCTAGGCACATTTTATTTACACAAGGTTTATGGGCCAGTCATCCATGTTGTCAGATTTGTTTCTCCTTACAGTGAGATAGTGGATCCTTACATCTATAACCATGGTTATTTACCATCAGGACAGCAATTCCTAGCTCATTGGTATACAGAACCAGAGAGAAAGACTAGATAGATGCACACTTCAAGTTGGGCAGACATCAGCAATGGAGCTCTTATGCTAAGGATTCACTATCTTTGTATTATTATTATTATTATTATTATTATTATTATTATTATTATTGTTATTTGTCTTTAGGATCCTTACCTGAGAAATTTTCATTACATAGTGTAATCCTCAGTTGTATCTCATTCCCATATTGAAATATCATATTGTAGGAAATTAGCTTTGAGCAAGACATTTATTTGTCTTTATAACTTTTACAATCAAAATCCAAAATAAGCGTTCATTTGACTCTTAATGTCTTCCTGTTTGAGTTTGTTGAGTAACCTTCAGTCAAACTAATGCAACATCAGGTATATTTTACAAATGGTTATTTGTCTTTTCTACAAGCACTGAATATTAATAAAATTCATGCTTTTTGATGAAATCATTAAGTGTATGAGCAACTAAAAAGATTTTATCTTATTTAGCAACAATATGTCCAGGTTAGGTCAAAGTATGAATAAGGACTTCTAACTTCCTTGACGAAGGTGGAGCTGATAAACTCCTTGCCTTAGGAAGCACAGACTTCTTATTCCTTCAGTAATATTTCATGACTAGTGAGGTCCTAGGGATTGATTTTTTTCTAGATCTTCTGGATTATATCATACTGATTTAATATTTACCAGGGTTCACATTTGAGAAGCTAAGCTCAGAAAAGTGATGGATATCTATAAGAAGATGAATAGAGATTATGTTAAGAGGCTAAGAATCTGTGGCAAGCAGTTTTGGTACCAACTATTTTTCAAGATGGCCTGCATGGAGAGGATGAGGGATGATAGCAACTTTTAAGGAGTGATTGAACCACATTTTTATAATCATTTTACCTTTTTAAAATACATATTCTTGAGTCAATTGTTTGAATATTTTGTTGAGTGTAACTATGCAGATCAAAACTGTAGTTAATGGTCATGAATGTATTAAATCTTAACCAAACTGTTTTTAAACTTTAAATATTTTTCTTGAGATCAAGAGATGTAGTGTAAATAGTAAGGAAAACAATACTATTCCCACTATGTGAGAAGGAAAATTGTAGAAATGTTTTATTTTCTAGAATATATCAGCATGATAAAAGAGTGCAAGAATAAATATTAACAAATCATCATTTATCAGTTACTTTTAAATTATTCTCAGTTTCTTGATATCTGAAACTAATATTTGGATGTCTGTCATTCTTCCACAAGTCATCTTCCATAAGGGTTGTTCATGCCATAGGGCCCAGTTCTAAGAACCAGTTGCCAGCACAAAACAGCATCGACCTAAATAGAACTACATCTCTCATTGAAAACTTAGAAATCTCTGTTTCACATCTATTTCACTTGTCTATTTCTAAATTATCAACTAATGTCATTGTTAATTTTTCTGTCAATATGACAGATTTGGAACTCCTAGAAGAAAAACCACTCTACGTGGCTGTGAGGGTGTTTCTAGATTGGTATAAACAAGAGGAAGACTAACCCTGAATGTAGGTGATCCTTCCCATGTCCGAGTTCCAATATAGAATATAAACAAAACTAAAAGTAAAAATAAAGAAAATGAATTGCATATCAGCATTTCTGCTTTCTGACTACAGACATAATGGGTCCAATTACCAAAGAATCTCTACACTCCCAAATGCTGAGTTGAAATAAGTTTCCCATTGTAAGGTTATTTTGTCAGGGGTTTTGACACAGCAATAAGAAAAGTAACTAATACAGATGGTAGCCAGAGAAGAATAGTTTCATAACAAACACTTCTTTAGCAAACAGATGGACTTTCAAGTTTTCCTTACTCTTATTAAGAACATTTATTATACCAGGATCTGAAAATTTTCATAGATCAGAGATGATACCAGATAACCTTAATTAGATAGGCTTATACAGGCAACAAAAACATGAATGGACAAACCATCCACCTTTAATATTATATAAACTTCTTTCATTAATTTACTTTGTAAATGAGGAAGCAAAGGGTAGTTTTAATTAAGCAATTGCTCACACTCTTTGTGTCAACTAACACATGAACCCAGAATAACCTGACTTGGACCATATTTTCTTTCGCTGTTTGATAGAAAATAGTCAAATTAGTGTTTCCCATATGTTTGGATATCCGAAAAGAGTGGATAATTTTTAATATTTTGAAGAATAGCATGAACAAAATTTTTGCTGGCCAAAAGTACACAATAATTCTAGTGCCCTCATTTTCCTCATTTCACTGCCTTCTCAGACCAAAGAAGGAAAGACATTGACATTGAAAACATTTTCAGTTTATTATACATGTTTTTCATGAGTCCTTCCATTCCCATTTGTCTCCTCCTAACTATGATGGGATAGAACATGCCCCGAGAGTCTACACACAGCAAAAGGGCATCATTTGCTCCTCATGGAGATGAAAACATGATCATTTCACCAGCTGACCTGCATTGGGGGCATCTGGGCATGAAGCCAGCAGCCACAGTGAATTAGACCAGGATGAAATTCTCTTGAGTTCATCCGCGGGAAGATATTTTTCATGCCCTTGGGGATCAAAGGCGAGGATAAAGCTGATTCTTCATAACTGGGTGACACAAAGTTATAGAAGCATGAATAAAGAACGGGTTTCAGGCTGTGTTAAAACACAAGTGGTTCTTCAAAAGTGCTGTTTCGATTGTAGCTCTCTTTGGCTTCATATTTATACCTGAATCCATTTTAGTACTTCATTGTTTCTGGTAATAGATCTGTTTCCACACATGCTCAAATGTTTAAAAAGAGGACCATCAAGGTCAGCACCAATGAATGCTTTAAATTAACTCTAGTGTAAAAGTGATGAATAGAGATTCCTCTATCATAAATGGCATTGTGTCCTATGTAGTTAGTTATATTGCATTATATTCAATTTAGTTATTATATTCATTACATTTCCTACTGATAATGCACATATATTATACTCTAATTGAACTCCATTTTTCATTTCTAGCAAAACTTCCTGCCTCTTCTCTGCTTTCTGAAAAGTGAAGGAAAAATCTTCCTTCTGTCCACAATAACCACTCCACAACACTTCTGCCCCTGTGGGTTATGTGCCCCTTATACCTCCACTGTCATCCATCTCTTCCATTCTCTCAAATAGTTATTTAAAACTCACAGTGTCCTGTAGGATTTTTCTCTCTTGCACGATTGGGAATGATATAATAAAACAATATAAAATGGGGACTGAAGAGATGGCTTAGCGGTAACTGTTTGCCTGTAAAGCAGAAGGACCTGAGTTCCATTCTACAGTGCCCACATAAAGCCAGATACTCAAGGTGGCGCATGTGTCTGGAGATCATTGCAGTGGCTGGAGGCCCTGGAGTACCCATTCTCTCTCTCTCACTCTCTGTCTGACTCTCTCTCTCTCTCTCTCTCTCTCTCTCTCTCAAATAAAATAAATAAATAAATAAATAAATAAATAAATAAATAAATAAATAAATAAATAAATAAATATTTAAAAATCAATATAAAATGGGTGCAAACAATATTAGTTCTCAAAATTCCAGAGGCTGAAAATCTACAATCAATGAAGATTCAGAATCTAGGAAAGTCTCACTTTCTGAAGCAAAGTGATGTTTTCTTGTGTCATCCAAAATTGGGATTAATGACACAGGAGTCTTTCTGTAATCCCAAACATGAAGCCTGTGTGTGTGCTCATGGCATTGACTATATACAATGAGCACTGTCGATACCACCATCTAAGGGGTTAACATTTCAATATGTGAGATTGAGGCTATACAAACCTTCATAAAATATGGTTTACATTCCAATTTTAAAATAAAGTAAAAACATATTTTATTTCTATGACTTCATTTTCTGTTCATTTTTACTCTAAAAAATTTTGGGAGTTTTAATACAAGAATTTATATAAACGACAAAGGACATAATATCAATGACATTATGGATGTGTGGAGTAAGTGTAATAAATTTTTGTTTTGTTTTGTTTTTAAAATTTTTGGTGGCCAGAGTGCTGTCAGTTTGTTAGTGTTGCTTCAGCACCTTGAAATCATCCATATGGTCACATGGGACAGATTAGCAACTGCTCTCCGAAGAGCTATTTACAGGAATCCTGCTTTCTATTAAACAATACTAGCCACACACACACACCCTAAACATAAGTTTTTAACTGAAAATAATTTTCAGTAAGAGGAGATGCATAAGACTATGCATCTATTTTGTAGCAGTGAGCAATTATTTCATTGTATTTTATCAAACACTTGACTTAAAACATCATTGATTTATTATCTCAGAGTTTGTATTGGTTTTGGATCTGGGCAAGGTTTAATAAGTTCCCTGAAACATCATCTATAACAACTATAAAGGATATCCTCTGTCTTTTATCTTCTCAAACTTCAACTGGGAAGGATCCATTTAAAAGTGAACCTATTTGTTAGAAGTTTTCAATTCTTTTGGCTGTGGGACAGAGGAACTCAATTCTGTTCTGTGGACCCTCAATTTAGTCTTCTTCAATGTGACAGTATGCTATGTCAGAGAATTCTAGCACTTAATGCAATGCAGAGGAGAACACTGAGAATGAACGATGTTGATATTAGGAAAGCTCAGGACAATGGGCATAAACAAGCCACAACCCCTGGAAAGCTGGTGTGTTTGGTAATCAAATTCGCCAGTTGAGAAGGGAAAATTTTACTTTAAAAGAAATTTTAAAATATTTTAATAATTCATTTTTTTCATATGTGCGTGTTTGTGTATATGTGTTTCACGCTCTCTTGCCTGCAAATGAATGCTAGATATATGTACCACTTTTTGCATCTGGCTTTAATTTGTTGCAGCAGAAATGAACCCTCTCTCTGGCAGGATTTGTAAATAAGCACTTTTAACTGATTACTCATCTATCCATGCCAGATTACAGAGAAATTTTACCAACATCTGGATGTAGTTTTCATGGTCATGAGGAGGATTTGCAGGTATCTGTGAGATGTCCTGTCCCATGCATAGAAAATTAGTTTAGTGACTTGCTTCTAACTTGAAAAATATGTCACAATTATTGAGATATGAATATTATGCTTAAGTGATTAAAAATTGTGAGTTCCATTGTGTCAGGTACCTTTTCATGGCTTGGAACAAATAACCAATGAGAAGTTTATGGAAGGAAAAATTTATTGTAGTTTAGTTTCAAGTGAAAGCGTTCATCACGGTGGGCAAAGTATGGCAAGAAGAGCCGGCCAGCATCACATCATGAAATCAGCAGGGAGGAAGTAGAAAGTCAAAGAGCAACAAACAGGCCTGGACTAATATATCTCAAGGCCTGGCCTTAGTGCCAAACTTCCTCAAGTAAGGTTCTACCTTCTAAGGATTATTATAGCATCATCAACTATGGATCAAGCATGAAAACTCATGAGTATGAGCGAACTCTCACTTATGATGCAGAACATCCACGTTGTTAGAATTCACTCATTGTAATTCAATTTCATTTCATTTTCATTTTCATTTCATTTTGTTTGAGAAAGCTATCCTGTTGGAGAAGATTATGGAGGAAAACAAATAAAAGACCACCTTTTGTCCTCAGCTCAAACATATAAAGCAATGAATACTCCCCATGTGCACATGAATGGGGTGTGGATCCTTTTCTCAGTGAAGTTTTCAGATGACCAAATAGAAAGGATACCTTTGGTTTTATAGATATTCTGCTACACAGAATGCACAAAGAACTCCTCAAACCCACTCCTGACATCTTAGTATTATATGGGCCGATTGTCAGTATTGCTGAGGGTAGAAAAATATCACACTGTAAACTCTGTGCATTTAGAAATTTAGAGCAACTGGATCTCTCTAATGTTTCCCCCTCCTTCTCTCCCTCTCTTCTTCCCTCTCCAACCCTGTCTTCTTAACATCCCTTCCTCTTCCACTCCCTGGTTCCTAGTTCCTCACATGCTTCAATAAACTGGATCTATATGAATGACAAGGACAGTCATTAGGATACTTGGTTAGTGAATCAATTTTAATTTGAAATGAAGGAAACTGTCTTCAGTTTTCCTAAACCAAAATAGTTCTTTATTCAGAATCTCAATAGTGTGCCTTTAATAAATTACTTTTGTTTTCTTGGCCCCTTAACCTTTTGCCAGAAATGAAATACTAAGTCAACTTCTCTTTCAACAATTTTCCAATATTAGAAATTAACAAAACTACAGTATGAATCTGAAATGATAGCATTTAGGACAGACAAAATGATGGCTTAACAAATACATTTATATTTAAATAGAGTATTAAGAAAGGTGTTGACTACAACAATGTTAAGATGTTTATTCCCTCATTTAAATTTACAGAGTACATTTGGATCAACTGTAAAATAATTTTAAACGTGTGTGTGTGTGTGTGTGTGTGTGTGTGTGTGTGTGTGTGTAGTGGTGCTGCTTGAGAAGGCTGTGGAATCTTTCTTTAGAAACTGGAGTCCAGTTGGAGTGGGACACGAAAGGTGACTCTTTAGGTTTTATAGTACAGCCTCGCCTCTTGATCTCCTGTTCTGTTTACTGATTGTGAAGGCAATGTGTTCCAGTTATGATGGGTCGAATTCCCTGGGAATATAATGCAAATAAACCCTTCCTGTCCTAAATTGCACCTTGCTATGTATTTTGTCACATGAATGATAAAAGTAACTAATACAGTGTTTTATAAGTATGTTTCAAACAATAATTAATTTAATTTTTTTCTATCAAAACATTCATCAATTTTACTTTAGATATTACAACTGTTAAATTCATAGATCTAATAGACTCTCTTCTGTGATATTTTTAGAAAAGTTGCATTTAAATAGAAGCTATTATAAAAATAAGGAGGTTATAGGATGAAATTGTTTGTGAGTATTCTAAATTCACATGGTAGGAGTGAAAAAATATTTTCAGACAACTAAATGATTTTCAGTAGTTTAAAACTTTTTGAAGGGAGACACTAATGTCGGTTCATTTAGTCAGAAAATATGAAAAGTCAGAAGGAACAATTTTGACTACATTGCATATGAACACAAGAGAGCACCAATATTAATATGGCATTTATGAGGCAAATTCACACTGCTGTGAAGATGGGATCATTCTGTTTACTGTTCAATAAAATGTTTTTATTCTACTATTTTAAATATAATTAACTGGTTGGTCACAAGAATCATTTAATGATAAGTTTTGTCAAAAGTTAAATAATGCTTTTTAAATTGGTTCAGAATATAATTGTCCATATTATTGGTATTTTTTCTAATTTTTTTGTCCCTACTATTTTGTTTTCATATGAATTATTTTCCCTTTATGAGAAACCTATCTACAAAACCTACTTCACATATATTCTGGAGTTTCCTCTCCTTAATATATACATTTTAAAGTGATTTCTTTAAAAATTTTTCTATACTGCACTGTGATGGTTAAGTTTTGATGTCAACTTGACCTCTCAAGTAATCTTGGGTGAGTCTGAGGCTGTTCACAGGAAGGCAGCCTCTCAGTAGGGGGCAAGATGTAAGGAAGCTCAAAGGAGCTAGAAGTAAACATCCTTTCCTGTGTGGTCAGTGCAGGTAGGAAATTCCAAAGACTCAAGAAGCCATTAAGTCTGGGATAGAATTGCAAGACTCCACCCTAGGGCTATATAAAGGGGAAAGAATTCTCTCCTTGCCCCTCCTGCCTGTTTGCTGTTCCATGTGTGTAGTGTTGATGATGGGTTTTTCTCTCTGCTTGGACCTGTGAAAGAGGGCCAGACTCTTTCACTGTTATGGAACTTCCCCTCAATTTATAGCAACAAATAAATCTGTTCCTCCCATAAGCTGTGCCTGCTTTGAAGATTCATCCCAGTAGCTTGTGACTGACTGCGATATGCACACATGCACATACGTAGGCGTACACCCTGACATACAGTGATCACAAGATCACATAAATAATTACAGAAATGATTCATGATATGAGGCACTGTTTTATACTATAATTTATTGTTTATTACAATTATAACAACCAGTGGATCATCATTTTTTGATGTTGTTGAGGGCCTCAGGCATGCTAATCAACTGCTTTATCATTGAGCTTCACCCCAGGCTAGTATAATCATTTTCCCATGGCAATGGGATGATTTGAAATTCTAGCAAAAGCAGGCATGGTGCTGCATGCCTTTAATCCCAGTACTTGGAAGGCAGAGGTATGAGCACAGCCATGAGTTTGAGGCCAGCCTGGTAATACAGAGTGAGTTCCATGTTAATCTGGGCCACAGTGACACCCTACCTCAAACAAGCAATCTAACAGAGAGAAGCAAGGATGTCAAGGCATCATTATACAAGCAGTAGGAAATCCCCATCTTTCCTGATAGGCTGCAAGCAAACCTGCTCCATTGCCTGGGAGGGAGACATTATTTTTTAGTTTGAGTAGTGAACAAATCAGCCTTTTGTTCCACAGGGAGTGGTTAGATCTATCTTCCAAATCTGTTTGCTATGGAAATAGGCTTTTTACAATATTCTGGAAGAATGGCTGTCAGTGCTCCTGCTTACAAGAATGAGGAAATATTTTCGACCACAGAGAATGTCTAACTTGTCATACAGAATGATCAACAGTGTCTGCTTGGAATGACAGCCTCATCTGGATAATGTAAATCTGCATTACACATCATTATATCTCCATGTATTTCAGCAAAGTGTTAATGTGATCTAAAGCAAACATGCAAACTAGGAAAAAGTTATATAAATTTCTAATCTGATATGCATAGAAATGTGTTACTCATACTTAATATTTTGTACATATAAAATGTAAAATAGTGTCTTTTAAAAACATACCTTTTAGGTTTCACACAGCTGTAATTTCAGCACTTGAGTAGCAGAAGCAGGGTGATCACAAGTTCTAGGCCACCATAGGCTTCATCGTTAAATTCCTGAATCAAATAAATAAAATGCAAGTAAATAAAATCTTTAAAAACATCCAAAACACATTATACACTTTTCAGGTTTGCAGAGTTGGAGGTAGCTTATCTCTCATATGCAAACCTTGAACCAGAACTCCCCAATAACATGTGCATATACATTTAAAAGTAAATAGTAAGCAGTTCAAATATTAAATGAAGCTAGAGTGGTGTACAACTGCCAGCCAGAGCTGCGGACAGGAGGCCGGGGACTGAGAGTCTCCAGGGAATCTCTCTCTGCTACATGGCGAGACTGATGTCATTGTTGCCTACAGTAGAGACCTTGTCTTGAAATAAACCAATAAAGAAAAGAACAAAAGAATCATGAATTCACAGAGTCCATATCTTTTTTTCTCCATTTGCATCAATCAAATGTTAACCTTTTCTTTTTTCAGTTTTTACTTCTATTGTTTCAGTTACTCTTCATGAAAATATAAGAAAATGCAAGCAAATTCTTATTTTTCCTTTTCTTTATTACAGTAGCAAAGTGTTTTATAATTCTCTTAATATTATACTTGTTATATATTTAATTCTCATGTTATAATTCTCCCAATTTGTTATATTTCGGTAATTTCTTCATATTTGTACACTTTTAGTATTTATCAAGGAATACATGAGTTATATCTAACATTTTGATACTACAAAAGATAAAGGTTTAATTACATATAGGACATTTCACCTGTTGAATAATGTAAAAATAAACTTCAAAGGTAGCATTTGTTAGTCAAAGGGATATTGGTTTTTATCTTGTTTTTTTTCCGGTAACAGTTTCTGCAGTTACTTACTTACATCTATTGATTTTTAAAAATTTTTATTTTAAATTGGGAAACATTTAATAGTATACGTTTAAAAATAGTTTTATTCATGTATTTAGGAGAGAGAGAGAGAGAGAGAGAGAGAGAGAGAGAGAGAGAGAGAGAGAGAGAGAGAGAGAGAGAGAGAGAGAAAACATACCAGGGACTCTTGTCTCTGCAAATGAACTCAATATCCAAGCACCTTTCTGTTTCTGTGCATCTGGTTTATTGTGTGCTGGTGAATTAAACCTGAGCCATCAAGCTTTGTAAGCAAGTGCCTTTAACTGCTGAGCCATCTCTCAAGCCCCTGTTGTATACATTTGTGGAGCATAATGTGATGATGCTTTGAATTATTTTAAATATAAATGGGCAAAACCTGACATAAAAATTCACCATACATGTTTGTCTTTTTTGTGGTTAAGGCATTAAATGTTTATTTTAACAATTTTGAAATATGCATTGTATTATCCTTTATTATAGTGATAATTCAAAGTGTGTTACTCATAGATCCTTGAAAAGATAATATAGAATAAATGGGAACCAGTCCCTCTGCTTACAATATTAGCAACTATGAAAAAGTTTATTCCTGCTGTCTAAGGGAATTTGGAATTTATATTTGAAACTTTTAGTGGATATTGCCAATAACTTGTCATATCATTTTTCACTTTTACCAGTAGAGTATGAAAGCTTTTCTTTCATTTTAAAATGATAGAATTCTTCCCTATCACAGGCTGTATACTATTAAGAACTGCAAGTATGCCAAATGCAAAACTAAGTAATATCAAGCCATAAGTATTCCAATATACCAAAGGCAAATTTTAAAACTGGGAAAATAATAATTATTCAAATATAAACTCATACACAAATAGGTGTCTTCGCTGCAACAATTATAGTGCTATAGTCCTAATAAAAATATGAAAAAAGTTGAAAACATCCAAAGGAAGATCAATGAAGGCAAAGCAGCTTACTTACAATAGCCTGATTGAGCCAGTAATGAATATACGTGCATTACTGCTTCACGAGTAGAGAAACTGCTAAGGAAGGAAGGTAGGAGAGGCTGGGGAATATCAAGCCATGCCAATTACAGTAAAGACAGATTGTTCTACCATGTTGTACATTTAACTTTTTCACATTTCTATGAGGGATTTTTTTTTCTTTAAATATATTTTTCTTTCAACTTTGTTGATCTTGGTTGTTTGGCCATGACTTTTATGTATTCTCCTACCCTGTACCAGTCACCTTCTTCTCGCTGGTACAAAACACTAGGGCTGAAGCAGTTTATGGAAATAAAGGGTTGACTTCCTGATCACAGTTTTGGGGGATAGTTTTGCCATAAACGCAAAGTGTGGGAAGGACAGCCAGGCAGACATCACATGTTCCACCTTGGCAGGGATGACGTAGAAAGTCAGCCAGATGTGGTTGGCAGGGCTGGACTACAGCAGTCAGAATACCTGACCCTACAACACACCTTTCCAATTATTCTCCACTCCAAACTGCAAAACTGGGGTCCAAGTATTCAAAATGTAGGAGGCGATGGGGAGTGGGGCATCTCATTCAAGCCACTATGTTTACTTGACATTTTCTGTCATATATCTGACTGGGTCATTTTATTATAAATGTTTCAGTTCTTAGCAGAGAGTATCTAATGGTCATCTATACCATAAAATGTTTACATTTTTGCAAGAGATGAATCTTTGTAAAAATATTTCTTTAGTATTCAAATCTTAGTTTTATGTTGTTTTTTTCTTCTTCCTCCTCCTACTTTTCCTCCTCCTCCTCTTCTCTCTCTCCTCTCTATCTCTCCTCTCTCTCTCCCTCCCTCTCTCTCTCCCTCCCTCCCTCCCCCCTCTCTCTCAACAGTTATTCTGGACCAGATCTTGTCAAGGAATTCACACCTGCGGGAGAAGCAGCAGGAGAGACTGGGGTCATCTCTGGCCTCACATCCCATGATGGACTATTTTTCTCACACCACCAGGCCTTTGCTGCCTACACACTTAAGCAAGTGAAGACTTTTTCTTCTCTGTACCCAAGTTTCCTTCATCAGCCTCTTTGGGCCCTGACTGCATTCTCTTACTACTGGAAGGGAGTTATTGCTGGTGTCTTTGGGACTTTTCTTCTTACTTGAAAAAGGAAATACATCTCTCTTGTTCTTAACTTTTCTTATCAAAGGAGAGGCACTCACCGTTTGGCAATTTTCTGTAATAGGAAACTCCCTTTATGAAAAAGCTATCCAGTGTTCCGATACTGTTCCTTATGCCACTTAATACAGAAATGTCATTTATTTATTTATGAGAGGGGGGGGGCATCAGGGCCTCCTGTTACTCACTGCACCTTAACTCCAGAGGAATGCACCACTTTGTACATCTGGCTTTATGTAGGTATCAAACCCTGGACATCAGGCTTTATTAGAAGTGCCTTTAACTGCTGAGCAATCTCTGCAGCCACATAATTTTCAAGTTTTATGATTCATCACTTACATGAAAACAAATTGGTTTCTTTTATTTAAATCCCACCCCATGTTAACTTTCATCTGGATTAAGAGATTCAGAAGTGGGCTGGAGAGATGGCTCAGTGGATAAGGCACTTGCCTCCAGTGCCTAAGGCCCTGGGTTCAATTCCCCAGTACCCACATAAGCCAGACCCACAAGGTGGCAGCCCTGGTGTGTTCTCTCTCTCTCTCTCTCTCTCTCTCTCTCTGCTTGAAATTGAATAAATAAAATATTAAAAAAAAGAGATTCAGAAGTTAAACTGTCATAAAGTTCATGTTAGCAATCATTTTGAATGTTGTGTATTAAGGGGCTTGATGCTCATTTTTAAATTTTAAAAAGAGAACATATCATCAACAATAAGTGATAGGCTCATTCCATTCAAGTATTACTAAACCATGTATGATTTGATTAAACAGAAATATAGTCTCATAAAGTTGCTCTCAACATGCTCTAGTTAGTGTGAAAACTTATTTTCTTTATAACTCCTGCCTAATCTTTATGACAGCAGTGCAGAAAGAACAGCGAGAGCTTAGGAGGATTGATTCTGGGGGAATCTCAAGAGTTATATTTGAGAAGATATTAAGCAAGAATTTCAGTATCATGATGTCATTTTAAGAAAATTATATCAAGAAATGACTCTCTGTTTTCTTCTTACTCATTGTAAATTTTTATGTGGAAAACCTAAGCAGTATAAATGATGTGATAATTCACTCTGTTGCTCTACTAGCGAAAAAACACAATTTTCCTTTTTTTTTTCTTAGTAGTTTATCAACCAGGGCTCACCTTTTATAATGATGGAAGGTGAGCTCAATCTCCAGGGTAAACTTTGTGTATCCTGAATTACTAATTCTGGATTTCTTATATTATTTTTCTTCAAAATGGGACCAAGGATTCAAAACCATAGATTGAATACAGCTGATCTCAGAAGCATAGATTTTTACGTCCATTTTAATATAATTATTTTTTAACCACAAAATCTACCTTTTTTAGAATGATTGAGCTTTTAATGCCCATTTAAGGGAACTGAATCTCTTGTACAGTAAGATTATCTTTTTAAAAGATATAATAGAAAATGTACTTTAGTGGTACTATTTTTCATAATATCTATTATAGGAGTTGTAAAATTATTACTCTGAATGTTGCCCTTTACCTAATCATTACAGAAAGAAATATTTTAATTTCTTTCAGGGATAGTTCCAATTAACAATGAACCACCATTTATTAATTTATAGTAATTGGATAACTGAGTCTTTTTTTGCCATAACATGTCCTTATTTCTAAGATGTTACCATGACTTATAAGATTTTTAATATTCTGGATATTTATTAGTTTTTAAGAATTGTTTCTTTTTCAAATATTTTTATTTATTTATTAGCAAGGACAGAGATGAGAGAGAGAGAAAAAAAAAGTTGTTGGTCTGAGTAGACTGAGTTGACCTAGATGAACTTGGTTTGTTGATTGCAGCTTTGTTTACTTGTCTGTGGTTAAATGACAGGCTGTCTGCACTGTAAGGGATACGGTCTCCTATTGCCTGGAATAGGACACTAAATGCATTCTCTGGTTTCTTCCAGCAACCTAGTGGATGTGCATTCTCATAGTAGTTGTAGGACTTAATGAAAAGAATAGAAATATTAACCAAACTAATTCAGAAAGCCACCAGAGACTCATGCTTGAACATAAAGATTCCCAAGGCCCTGTATCACACAGGGTGCAGGCACTGAGGGTGAGTGAACTTGCAGCCAATCAGAGTGCTGGCCTCTCCAAATGAAGAAACTCCCTCTCACTTCTGCTATTTCTGACAGTTACAGTGACTGTCCTTTCACCTCTTCACAGGAAAGGAGTCTAGACTGGGCTCCATTGGTGTTCTTCAGATTTTCACTCCATACATGATCAAGGCTACATATTTGATTAGACAGTCATTACATGCGGGAGTTAAATTATTGGTGAACACACAGAAAAGTGTCATTTGTTTTCAGACCAAATCCTGAATACATACATGTCAGATAAGGAAAACTGACCAAAGAATGGGGTGTGGTAGTTTGAATGTGATAGTTAAATCTATGGCCCCATAGATTCAGTCATTTTTGATTAAACTTCCTCCCTGAGCCCCTAGCAGGCAGATCCCTACTACTGGGGACAAGTCACAGGGAAAATCTGAGTCTAGCCCGCAGGTGTGTTTGAGAGCAGATCTGAGCCAGAGTTACTAGGTGTGTGCAGAGCAGTGGGGCTGCAGTTGTTTCTCTCTCTTTGGACCTGTGATAAGGAGCCAGCTTCTTCAGTCATTAAGTGGAACTGTAAACCTGAAATAAGCCCTTTCCTCCCAGAAGCTGTGCCGGGAGTGATGTGTATTTTAGCAAAGAGGGGCTGTCTGCAACAGGGGTACACACGGAAAAATAGAGAAATTGGGCTTTGACTCAGTATTGTAATTCATAGTTAAGACACCCTGATGTTAGGTAGAATTCTAGATATTAAATTTATATTATTTAATATTTTTAAAGTAAAACTGGTTTGTATTGGTCCCAGTGATTACTTTAACCTGAGGCTTTAATATACCTATGGGATACATTTGCAAGAGGATGGATAGACTTTTGCAAATTCACTTGAATATTTCTGCCCCATCTTTGGTTCCATATAGTTTTAATTTCAGCGTAATTGACTCAAGGCTAGAAATAAAGTTCACCTTGCATTAAGAGCTTGAGGATTTCCTGCCTATCATTTCATTATCATGGAACACTTATCCACCATAATGACATGCTTGCCATTCATTCATTAATTTTGTCACTCAATAAAATATATATTATGTAAAACATAAAAGCCTAGATTGTGTATTTTCTGAAAGAAAGACACAATCATTATTTTATAGACCATATGATTTAATTGTATTAAAAAATTGAGATATTTAGCTTTTTAGAAAATAACTGAATCTTGTTCATCTTAAAGATTGCTAGTTGAAATGACGAATGCTGAATATGGGGTTATTTTAAAAGTTATGTTTTAAAGAACCTGTTCAGCTGTTTTTGAGACAAGACCAGCAGAGTGAGAAAATCTATTTTATTCCTTTTTCAAAACTTGCCCTTTTCTAATGTCAAGCAACTCCAGAACGGATGAACTTTGGAAGTGTCAGTCTTGGAGTGTTATGTAATTTGTTCTGAGTACGAATTAGTCGGGCTGAGCCTCTGAGTGCATTAAAAGCAAGTCAGATGAGCAGAACACATCCCCGAAGGGCAGAAACACTGTTAGTCTGCTCAGCTCGGCTTGCACGCCATTACTTGCACACGCTGATTTCCCAGTTTCCCTGTCCCATGATCTCATGTTCCAAAACAGCTTTAAAGGATTACAGTCAGGCCACAGAGGACAGAATGACTGAAATAAAGCAGTGGCTTCCTTTCTTCTAACTTACAACCAGAAATGAATAAATCCTCTCCCCATAAAATATGAAAGAAATAAGAACTTTTATTTTTGCAGCTTTGGTGGTTCAGCTTTGAGTCCATCGGTATAAATTAAACCATTCCTTTACTTAACCAGTATTTTATCTGAAAGACATAAAACCATTGGAGTGACTTTGTTTTTGGTAAGTTTACAAACTATGTTGTCCAATTGGCATTGATTTTAGAGTAAAAGCACACAGTCTTATTCTCGACAAAGGACCTATGTCAATGACAGGTCTGAGATGTGTATGGAAACACTTGGGTAGTAAAGTTCAAGTATGATCCTATGATTCTAGGAAGAAAATATGACCACCGAGAGGAAAGAATACAGTAATGTAAAAAGGGAAGTGCCCATTTTATTTTAGCGGGGATTTAGAGTTTAACCCTCCACACAACTGTCTTCCAGTCTCCTGACATCCTCTATCTAAACACTGAAATATTTCTCTATTTCTTGGAAAGTCTTAATAAAGAGAATCCACAGCTAAGGTACTTTCATCTCCCCCCCCCAGCTGTCATTCTGCACAGCTGATCTGCTCAGGCAGAACCAGTTTGGACCAGAGATATCCAACACAGTGAGAGACTGACTATATTTATGCTTATAGTCCTGACAACATAAATGAAGGGATTTAATATGCCAGCCACTATTAGAGATAAGCAGAAGACATTATTTGATACTCATAGCTTCAATTTTTTAAAATGTTATAAATCTTAAATTAGTGTCAAAAAGGTTCAGAAGGACTCTAAGACTTGTCTGAATTCATAGGAAAATTAGGACTGTAAACAATGATGGTTCAAGATGTTTTCTTTTTTTTTAAATTTTGCATGTGTGTGCACATGTGTGTGTGTGTGACTTTATATGTTTGAAGGTTGACATTGGTTTGCCATAAATGTGGATACCAGAGGAAAGCTTTTATATCTGTATTTGCCTTCCACTTTGAGACAGAGTTTCTCTTTATTCACCGCTGTATCTCCAGGTTAGTAGATTAGGGAGTTTCTACAAATTTCTACTTCCTCGAACAATTCCAATTTTGCAGTAGATGTGACAGAGTTCGGCCACAGCTGGAGACCTAGGGATCCCAATTCACGTCATCAATCTCTCATGGCAAACATTTGATTCACTGAGTCATCTTTCCAGTCTCTCAAGCTGATTCCTTAGGACACGATTGCTCATGTGAAATTTTAAATTATGTAACAATGAACCTGAGCTTATAGTTCCCGTGTTTGAAAATAAAATCAGCAGAATAGGAACATAATAAATAGTAGTAGTAGCAACACCATAAATAAGAGTAGGAGGGAAAAACTCACAGTGGCATTATCTGAGCACATTTCTATTCAATATTGAAAAAAATCACAACACCGATTTCTTCCATCCTTTACCTTTTTGGTCTCTGTTCTGATAAATATAGGGAGAACATTTATTGTGGGATATCTGGTACCTTTGCAGATATGTGCTTAGAGCTTGGGTACATGTAGAAACTGCTTTGAAAATTAAAAAAAATAAGATTAAATGGCTGCCCTCTGATGTTTATTCATTTATCATTACTTCACTCATTTTTCAGGAAGCGGGAACTTATATTGCACTAAACCTTAAAAAACTGTATCTGTGATTGAATTGATCTGACAGTTATGGATGTAGCACCATCTCTCTATATATCACAAAGTATTACCTAGTCAAAAGGAAAGCATCTCTTCCAGCTTTCATGCTCAAAGGACAGTGAGACTTTGACCTCTTCCTAACACAAACAAAACTCTCCATCCTCTTCTTTTTAAGCACACCAAAAGAGTCAGCATGCAAACAGTAACAAAGACTTCAAGCCAGAGAATGCACATACAGAGACAGTCCTTGTGGGTAGAGCCAGTGCCCTTTGCTTCCCGCCAGCCCTAGCCATGCCCTCTTCCTGGCAGCTGTTCACATCTCCGTATTCGTAGCAATTAGAGAAAAGTCTTCAGAGTTTCCAGCAAAGTTCTTCCTTACCCAGAAGAAAATATGCCACTTCTTTTCACACCCTATTTCCTGTAGAATGTAAGTGGAAGTACCAACATAGTACAAGCTAAAGCAATAGTAAAAACAGCCTGCCAGCATTGTTTGTGCATTCAGCTTCACTAACACTGAACAGCTCTCCCTAAGTGGGTGAACCCTTTCAAGCACAACTCCTGTCCATAAACATGGTACTGTCTTTGGGGAGAATCTACATTTTTATTCTTCATCAGGTTGTGAAGCTTCAACCCAACCATCATGACTTCTTTCCATGTGACACTGTGGATTTTTCTAGACTTGTAGGTGAATTCCAGTATTCAATAATTCAGCATTTAGAATCTTTAGAATTGATTTTACAAATTTTCATATATATATGATATATATATCATATATATCATATATATATTTTCTTAAGTATTACAGACATAGGGTTCTTAATATTTTTTTAAGTCTTTTACTGAAAGATCTTGCTGAATCTGGTAGTTTTTGGCCTGGTGTAATTGTTATAGAATTTTGTTTGACTTTATTAATCTTTGGTGTTTCAAACACCAATGCCTTAATTAGACAAATGCACAGCACACAGCTGAGTATGTATGATAAGGTCATTATCACCCTTTATGATGAAATACTATTCTTTTTCATTTATTTATAAAGCCTGATGTAAATTGTATTCTGACTAGAGGTACCTGGATACCTTGGCTTTAACTAGCATCTCAAACCCAGATCCTTTGAGAACTATTTTGAGTTCTGGGAACCTGTAGCTAATTTTAGTGTTATAATCACACAATATTCAATATAGAACATCAACACTATTGACTTTATTCTTAGCTTCACTCCTCATATGTAATTATTCAAGTACTCATTGATACTGTCTATAATGCCTATAAAACACCACTTGAGTCAAAGCTATGAGGTTTTCTATAGATGTTCACCTTGTCAGGCCCAAAATCTTATAGCTTGCTATGTAAGATGTATATATGTCTACTCTGTCTCTTCAATGCATCTTATTGTTGACTTAGATTTTGTAAAAACTTGCAAATAGTTCTCTTGTTTCTGACAATTAGTGTGTTCTTTACTTGAAAAGAAGTATCTAAACTTTTCACTATAGCACCTAGGAATAATTTGCAAAATGAGTTCATCATAATTTTACAAGCTTAACCTCCAGCCCAAAGTTACGTTTTTAGAGCCTTATGGAAAGCACATTGTTTTTGTAATACAGGGGTGTGTTGGTAGTTTGTTGTACTATTTACCAGACTCCTCTATGTAGATTCAATGTCACTTATTGGAATTATTCTTTGTGCATAGTAATTTTCCAAGTATTTAAATGCACAAAAATTAAATTGAAATGACTTTGTTGTTTTCTAAATTTTACTAAAGGGTGGGAGAATATTACAGGTAACTAAACATAAGTAACTATATATTTTGGAAAGGAGTATACATATGAATGCACATTTCATTCATGTGACAGTTTTCAGGAATATTATACTTTGTAATGAAAATTTCAGAAGTATAAATGGTTAGATAGTGCTTGCTCACCACAAAGTAAAAGCAGTTTGTATATAGATATATTGAGCACTCAACATAATAATAGCCAAAATGGATGATGATCTTACTATTATATTCTACATGTACTATTCTATGCTAAACTATACTATACTATTCTCATACTACTCTATACTGACCTATACCATTTGAACAATTCTATACTAACCTGTGCTATAGTAACCCATAGTATTTTAATATGATTCTATACTGACCTGTATCTTATTAAGCATTGTTTTGAAGTAAAAATACTATTAGGACAATATTACAGATGAAGTAAGAGCTAGAAAAAATGTTTAAATAACTCACAAAAGCCATAAGTATGCAAGTCAGGAAGCAAGTCTTAACTGTGGCTGATTCGTTTAAGCCCTACACTACTCTTCCTCTCATAATTGTTGGTTTGCCCCATGGGCCCCTCCACACTCTTTGTTGAGATTTTTGTTAAAGTGACCACGTGTACTTCATCTTCATATCCCATATGCCAGCATTTGCTCAGTATTTAATAAAATACATCAATCACATTTTCATTATACTCTTGACGAGTGTATATGGGCTAAAGCAATCTGCTAAATTACCAATTTTTCTTGTTCAATGAAGTATACAAGTAAAAGAACCAATCTAGTTTCAGTACAATTTATTTGAGTTAATGTGGTTCCTATGTACTTTCTAAATGAAACACATTGTGTTGAATGTGGGCGGAGGTTTTTCTATTCCTGATACATATACCCACAGAATAAAATAGAGTACAATTGACCAATTACCAGAGGTTAATTGTCTATGATTTTTCTCACATTGCATCATCTTTATTAAATAGCTAATTTGCTGAGACATTTCTATTCTAGAATAGTAAAGCTAACGATGCCTCCTGTCATCTCTGATGATCTGGACCTACTAATGTCTCTCTCCAGAGAAGAAGACATATAGTTTGCTTGCTAACAGTGTCTCCTATTAGATCATGCTGTGATCTTGGGTTCCCTCTCTTGTAAGGCATTTTTAGCATGAGTGCATCCAACATATTGCCCTTACCAGGTGTTGAACCTGAAGTTTAGTTAACAAGCACTAAGAAGGTACTATGACACCTGCAATTTTGGTCTTGTGTCTGACCCAGGGAGTGTTTCTATTTTCTGCTAGAATGCATAAAACAATGACAAGATAACCTACTTTTAAAGGAGAGTACAGTGCCACGCTCTTCACATATCCTTCATTGCACTCATCCAAAATGCAAAAGAGAGACTGAATTTTAGAATGTCAGAAACAGTGATTGTACACTGTGGTTAGTAAAATCTATTGATAACATGCACCTTGTTTTCCTCCAGGTATATTCCTCAAAGTAAGCAGCATCTGGTCTTACAAGCTACTTGATTAAGTTTCCTTTATCAAATAAGTGGGTAAGGAGACAACACATTTCTAATTCAGTAGTGAATCAAAAAAGATGTCATGAATATTTATTGGTCAGGTAGGTGTGGTGTTGCAGTCTTATAATCTAGGACTCAGGATGCTGAGGTAGCAGAATCCCTGTGAGCCTGGGACGACAGAGTGAGTTCCAGGTTAACCTGGGCTAGAGTGAGATCATACCTTTAAAAAAAAATATTTGTTATTTGGATCCCTTCAAACAGTTCTAGGCTACATACAAAAAGACTGTATCTGACTATCTATATTAAACATTTCTGGACACTGTGAGATTTCAATGCCTTTTGTAGAGGATATACACACATAGTGCTTCAACTTAGAGCTATAATTCATAAAACTTCAATATAAGTTGTTAAGAACAAATGCTTTGTTTCCTATTTCTCCTGCAAGCCAACACTCCAGTCTTGATTGACTAATCTACGCAACATTTTTATGGTGAGAATTCTTAGTATTTAAAATCATGTCACTTGTGAACAAAGACATTTTATTATTTTTAAATACATTTCATTTTTCTTTTCTTTTTTTTTTTTTTATGAGGTAGGGTCTTGTTCTAGCCCCGGCTGACCTGGAATTCACTGTGTAGTTTTAGGAGTGGCCTCAAACTCACAGCAAACAGATTCTAGATACATGCATCACTTTGTATCTGACTTTATGTAGGCACTGGGGAAAACACCCCAGGCCATCAGGCTTTGCAAGCAAGCACCTTTAACTGCTCAGGCATCTAGTTGTATAAATTTTCATTTCCTTGCATTATTTGATGGAGAGGAATATTTAATGATTCTTTATAATTATGAGTAAAGGTTAGCTATTCTGTTCATGTTCCAAATTTTAGAGTAATGGTCATGTTTCCCTGTTAGTTATAATGTTAAATGTATATTAGTCAGAGCTATCGGTATCAGGATAAGGAATTTCTCTTTTTCATCTCTTATTTGTGTTTTTATTATGTAAAAAATTACTTTTATAAAGTATTTTTTCTTACTGAACCTATTGGGGAAGCCATTTACTTTTCTACCTGAGATGAGTGATATATCTATGCAGATCGCAAAAGGGTGAAATCTTAAAATATCTGTGAAAATAATGAGTAAGTTTAGACATTTAGCAATATTTCATTGCAAATATTCCCAAATCCAAATGTGTAAGGCAACTATCAGATGATGGTCTCAAAGTCTATGAAATAGTTGTGCTTGATTGATCAAAGCTCGCTGTGGCTGGGCTTTTTGTTTCCCTCATCCTGTGACAGAGGGTAAGATCTTCACTCACTTGAGTTCTGTGTGTTGTTGGAACAGCTCTGCTTCTCTTATCTTTCAGCTGAGTCAAGATGACATCAAGCTAGCTGAGTATGTGATGCTGATGACCAGAACTTGAAAGTGTTTCTTTCTGTCCCATGTCATTTAGTAAACTGAATCCCTTCTTATGTCTAAATTTAGATGGCAAAGAAATATATTCTTTCCATAG
Organism: Zapus hudsonius; assembly: GCA_004024765.1. Classification (NCBI taxonomy): domain Eukaryota; kingdom Metazoa; phylum Chordata; class Mammalia; order Rodentia; family Dipodidae; genus Zapus; species Zapus hudsonius. The sequence goes on along the minus strand of PVHP010000082.1, from coordinate 185,430 downwards.
AAGAAATAACTTTGTCTACTTCAAAGACTGAGTAATTTCAATAACTATTGCACACTGCTAGCTGAACAACTATAAAAATGCTAATAAATGTCAAAATTGTAGATGTTAGTTATACTAAACTGTTACCTTTATAAATATTTTAAAATTTTATCAAACAATTTGAAAGCCATTTTAACCAGCAGTATGATAACTGAAGGGCTAGTATCTACATTACACTTATATTTGTGAGAAATTTACAAGAATTATACCTGAAATGGAAATGCAACTTGTATGAAAAGACATTTTACATTATTGTGCCTAAGTTACCAATACAATTAATATCACAAGTAGCCCAAGAATAGATATTTGTAACCTGCTCATCACAAAAGAATTTCTTTACTATGCTTCTGTAACACATTGTCTTAGAAACTTGTAGCCTACCAATAACATAAAAAACCCCAAAGTGATATCAGATGGCCTGCCAAGCAGCATAGACCATGTGATTTTATGTAATGGGTAAGTATAAGTCCTGTGTAAAAATAATTTCTGTATTATTTTGTAAAATATATTGAAGAAAACCCGAGGAGTGGGGAACAAATGGGAAACCTAGTCATATTAAATGATATAAAATATAATCTATACTGTGTTAATTCTGCAGAGTCATGCATGTAGATACAAAATGAAGAGTAGGATTTTCCCTGTGGCCTGAGGAATCTGGGCCACGGCCTTGAAGCTAAGGAAAACGTGAAGGAGCGATCTTTATAGCCTAGAGTATCTTACATCGGAGTGGCTCCAGTGTTCTACCAAAGGGAATTTACATACCAGGGATAAGGTCTTGATGTGGAAATTTGTGAATAAAGAACACTAGGAATACTCTGTATCCTCTGTGGCAGTTAACCTTCTGGTACCTGTCACAAAGAAACCAACAAAAAGCAGGTTGTGGAGGAATGATTTATTTTGGCTTAAAGACTCAAGGGGGAGCTCCATGATGGCAGGAAAACAATGGCATGAGCAGAGGGCTGAACATGCCCTCCTCCACAGCACTGCACACAATGGCAGGAAGGTGTGCCCAGCACTAGCAAGGGGAAGCTGGCTTATAAACCCCATAAGTCTGACCCCAACAACATAGCTTCAACAAGGCTCCAAAACCCAATCTGCCATCTTCTGGGCATCAAGCATTCACAACACATTCGTTTTTTGGGGTACGCATAGATCAAACCATCTTATACTCTAAGCAAACTCCTCAGACATGTGGCGTTTCTGGAGTGTTTTCTTCCCACTGATCCTGGAGCAGGGATGTGAGATTCTTTTGTGTGGATGTTGTGTGATGGGGCCTCCCTCTTACACAGGAAAGAGGGAAATCCTAGATGTGGAAGGAAAAAGGCTGTGAAGGGATGTGACCCTGGCCTTAGTGCACATCAAGGTCAAGCTGTCTTGAAAAGATAATGTCTGAAACCTTCTCAGTGGAGAGCATCTAGAAAGCATTTCTTGCTACTGGGCAGCCTAGGAGGGCTGCTGGTTGAAGTGGAAGCATTGTCTCTACATCAGCTCTTCAGGGAAGCAGGGTTCAAAGTGAAGTATTCACAGATGGAAGGACACAGAGTAAAACCAAGTTAGACAGACAGAAAACCAATAATGATTCATAGATAGTTCTTACTAATTGAAAGCATTCATTCATCCATCCATTTGTTCAAATCATAGTTGGCACAGCAGGAAAAACATATAAGGTAATATTTTTTTTTGAAGAATTGATCTTATTGACAACTTCCTTGCATGCAAACAACACCCTGGTCATAATCCTTTACCAATCCCCAATTTAGCCCTCCCTGCCCTGACCTTCTCCACTGGATCCTTTCTTCTTTCCAACTAGTCCACCTTCTAATTTGATACCATCACTTATTTATTTATTTGTTTGTTTATTCAAAAACAGAAAGAGGGAAAGAAGAGAGAAAGAGAGAGAGAGAGAGAGAGAGAGAGAGAGAGAGAGAGAGAGAGAGAGAGAGAGAGAGAGAGAGAGAGAATGCATACACCAGGGTCTCTAGCCACTGTAAATGAACTCCAGATACATGGACCACTCTGTTTAGCTGGCTTTCCTTGGGTATTGGGGAATCAAACTAGGGCAGTTAGGTCTTACAGGCATGCACTTTAAGGGCTGAGCCATCTCTCCAGCCCCAGTTTTTGTTTTGATTAACCCTCATCCCAACTCTTCTCTCCCATCCTGTCTCCTGACTTACTTAGTCCATCTCCCCTCAGAACTCTGTTTTTCAATAGTTATATCTACTGTACCAAACTCTTACGCCCTCTACTGTTTTTGAGACAGTATCTTGTGAGGACTATTCTGGTTTGGAACTTATTCTAATGGTGACCTTGAACTCCTTATTCTTCAGCTTTACCTTCTAATTTCATGCTATCATTTTTTTTTGCTTTTTCCTTGATTGTAAAATGAAATCTTACATCTAAGAGTTAAATATTTATTTAGAATACCATATGCTTTTTCACTGCCTGAAAGTAATTATTATATCCGAGATCTGACCCCAAGGCTACCAAGAGGCAAGGAAATGAGAATCACTTCAGTTTTTATTTATTTTAATTTTAAAAATATTCCCTCGTGCGTGAAAATTAAATGAGTTCCTGAATTTTATCCTACATAAAATGGACATCATTCAGCACATCTTGGTGAAATCATGATGTTTGGGAGATTATGTATCCCTACAGATACATACTAACAGAGATACATAAAACAATGGTTGATAAAATATCAATGTCACCACAAAGGAATGGGGTTTCAGGCATTCTAAAAATGAAAATACAGTTCTAGTCAAAGGAAATGCATTTTAAGCAATTATTTTCTCTTAAGGTTTTTCTCTAACCACCACAATCAGAGAAAACCTTCTCCAAAAATTGACACCACACACACACACACACACACACACACACACACACACACACACACACACACACACACACACACACAACTATGCACTAACGTGGATGCAGACAGAATGTCCTCAGAACCATTCTAAGTTTCTGGGACTTAGCCCAGACAGAAATCATGAGGCTCATTAAAGCAGGAATCTCAATCAACAACATATATAAAGCCGTAAGTATTTAAACATAGGGCACAATCAAGGAGCACACCAGCTGATTGTAAAAATATGCAGTTTGCAGAGTCAATCCCATTAAAGACAATTCTGGAGAATAAACTGTTTGAAAATGAGAAAAATAAGTGATTTCTGTTGTCAAGTACTTTCAAATATTTCGAAAGACACAGAAACTTCTGAGGATATTTACAAAACATTGAAACTCTCAAGGAGAAGAAAAGCTGTATTATTAGTTACAGAAGGTGTGGGAGCCTGTGGAGAGCTGAGGGTTGGGGTGGGGCAGCAGCACAGGAAGTGGGGCTCCTCATTATTGATCTTCTTTTGAAGATTGCAAAAAAAATACTAGAATAATGAATATCAAAGGGTAGGATAATTTTTCCCCCTTCATTCCTTGTAGGAATGGCAACTTAGTCTTCTGGGGAAGATATAAAGTGCTTAGGGGAATAGCAACCAAGGCAAAGAAAAGGAGGCATTTTTGTGCAATTGACAGAAATTGCCTTTTTATCTTCTAAGAAAATGTTGTGAGGCAAAACCATCAATTTAGCACAGCTTTGCTTTAAAATCATTTCCTTATTCTGTGCATTAATTTTTAAAACTCACCCCTTACATGAATGAATCTGTCACTTTGAAATATTGCAGGTGATGCTTATATCATTTGGTTTGACTGTATCACATTAGTTACTTCATGTATCTTTATTTAATGCAAGAAGGAACATTTAGAGTCTTTATATACAGTTCTTTTGGTGGACTCTGCGTGTAATGGGAAGGGACATGGCTGGTTTCACACACAAGCACTGGGAAGCTTTTCTATAAATGTGCAGATGGCTAGTTGGTGATATCAAGTACTCCTATGCACAGATGGGGGCATAAAATGATTAGTGGAAATTACACAGGAAGAGTCATTCAGCTCATAGCAATGTAAAAGTGTGAGAATGATGGTTTATATTTGTGAGTTAAAATAGGGCATAAAGAAGTTGGTCTATCAAAAAACTGCAATCAATTCAGCAATCAGTACCCATAAGTCCCATAACATATTGAACTTATGGTCATTTCAGAAATGCTCAGAAGGCTACAATTCAGCTTTCTTCTTACAGGGGATTTTACTGGAACTGCTTCTGAGTACATTTATTAGTAACTGCAGGCTCCAGGAGTGATAATTTGGTTTGGAAACACCTTTGGGGAAACATCTCCCATTTTATTTTTTTCTCGTTTCCTTTCAGTGGATATTCTTTTCATGACTAGATAAGGTATTGATGAAAAGATACTGACAAAAAAATCAACAAACTACAAACCTACAGATTCATCTATTGCAGTGTTTACTTTTTTATGGTTAAGCAAGGATCTGGTTTTTGGTTTTCATTTTCTGCTTTTATTAGAAAGAGAAATATGTTCATATACCTGTTTTAATGTCTCTTTCCTTTAGTTTTAATTTGAGGTTATTTAAAAATGTTGAGGAGCAAGCAGCATTTATTTTTTTGGAGGAAGAATAACTTTCTAAAATCTCAGAAAGAGGACCCAACCAAACTTCTGTAATATTGTTTAAGTAAAATGGTCTGTGAACTTAATTCCTGGAAATATGATTATTTTGTTCTGGGCATTTTGTAAAGAATAATGAGACAAGTTTTTAGCCTCAAGGTAAATGTAAGCTATTAATGTTATTAACCCACATTTCATGGAAACAATTCTATAACTAAACTTTCAGTTTAACCTCAAAGTGCTTTGTGCCATTATAATGAGCTTGTCAAGCAAGGTTTTTCAAAGGGCAATCGAAAATCAAGTAAGATGTTTAATAGAAAGAAAAATGGGTCATTCACAACAATATCCAAGACATTGAAGAAGAAAACTAACATTCTCGTGAGGACACACAGATGAAGTTTAATATGTTCTCTTAGAGAGGAAGAAAGTAAAATATCAAATTCGACTTTTTTGTAGTCTCAGTGAAATTATAATTAAAATTTAACTGGAATTTTCTGAACTTAAATAAGCTCACAAAAACTTCTATTGAAAACAAGTTGTTAGGAGCATTTTAAGGAGATCATGGGGATTGTATATTCCCTCAGTTTTTAAATATGTTATAAAACTATACTATAAAGAATTATATCACACTGATTAAAAATAGGTATGCCACCCATGGAATATTCCTCAAAAAATCCAGAGAAATAGCATCAAAATATGAATGTAAAGGAGGGAAGGATATTCTTTCAAAAGTTTGTTCATACATGTATACAATGTCTCAAAAATACTTTCTCTTCTCCTTCTTTCCCTTCCATTAACACTCTTCTCCATAAACACCGATCTTGTGTTTTAGACCTTCAGAAATGATTGTGATAAAGTGGGGTAGCTTGCATGATCTTGGGTACAAGGTCATTTACTGTAGAATGGGGAATTTACCAGTAGCTACACCACTGATGAACCTGACTTTCCCCCTGATAATCGAGCATGTGCCAGAAGTAGTTCAAGTTGCCAGAGATAACAAACTAAAAAGAGATGATGTGGCCATCCTCAGGGGAAAGAAGAAGATTAAAATGATGTGTGGTACATTGGATAGTTCTGTAAACTTGATGTTTGCTTTGTTTGGTGGTGAGGAGAATTTCTAGTGTGCTATATTTAATAGTGTGTTGTGTTTGGTGGGTGCCATACTTTGAAAAGGATAAAGGAAGGCCGTTTTGCAATATGGAATGTTGGCATTTTATCTTAGATAATAGAGGATGCTTTTCTACCATGTAAAATTTGTGAAAAGTTAATGAGATATATTTCCTTGAAAGGCTGGAAATGATGAGAGTAAATAATAGCATCAGGAAATAGAATAACAGGTTGTGCTATATGCTGTTGGTGAAAGTATAGATTCGTGTAGCTTTCCTGCTATGCATTATTACAATTTGGTAATGTGCATACAAATCTTTTTCTTGCTAGGGAGATGAATAAGAGGAAAAGATGCATTTTGGAACATTTTTATATTCACATAAAAGGAAAAAACTTAAAGTTTATTAAAAGATTGTGCTAAAATAAATTTAGTATACATACTAACAAGAGGACATGTTGGGCCCATGGAAAAGTAGATAAAAAGCTTTTATCAATAAAATATCATGCAATTGGAAGCACAGTATAACTCAGTGAACCAAAAATGAGTCAATTAATATTCTGGTCTCTCCCTTCCTAACTGTGAAAGGGCTATCACTAAATATGAATATAGCTTATCTAGGAAAAATGGGATTGTTATTGCTTTTTACTCTTTATAGTTCTATAGTGACAATTGCTTAGAGTAAGCATGTATGATTCTCATGCCATGAATTTTTTTTTAATTTTTAAAACCCTGTACAAATATAGGGTTTGGAGGAACAAGTTTAAGGGCGTCACAGTCAATCATGGTGATTACACTTAATGGTAATCTATTGTGTATAGTTTGAAATGGTTAAGAAGGGAGATATTTAAGTGTTCTCACCACAAAAACGTTACGTATCTGAAGTAATTCCTATGGTGAATATCTTTATTTCTTTATATAAATTTTATATATATTTTTAAAAATAATTTCTAGCTTACTTTCTGTTAGAGAGAAAAAGAGAGAGATAGAAAGAGAGAGATAAGAGATAGATAGAGAGAGATTAAGAGGTACAGTATAGACATGCCAAAGATCTTCTGCCACTGAAAATGAACTCCAAACACACACTCTACTCTGTTCATCTGGCTTTTTGTGGTTACTGAGAATCAAACTGGGGTCATCCAGTTTTGTTAGCAAGTATCTTTTACTGCTGAACCTTCTCTTCAACCCTCACTAGATTATTTTCAACACAAAATGTAATGCAAATTTTATATAAATCATTGCTGCATTTTAAGCAATAATTACAAGCAAGAAGTACAATTCAGCAAAGGCACATTTTTCTGAATAACGTCCATCCAGAGTTGATTGAACCTCCAAACACAGAGATAACACTGTACTTAAAGAGTAGATCAGAACCCAGATCACAAAATATAAAACTCTTCGTAAACATGTTAGTTTCCTCTCAGAACTTCTGATGGAAGGAACTTAATTTTTAAAACTTCCTGACTTTGACATTTTCCCATTTTCCTGACTTTGACAGAATGACTGTCATTTACAAATGTTTACTGAATGTACAGTCAAGGAGCAAAACCTCTTTAATGTTCAAATTCTTGAATCTCATTAACAGAGACAAGGTAGTGTCATGCCCACATTTTTGGAGGATTCCATTTTATCCTTTGTGTTATGTATTTAATAAGCCAGTGAACATTTTCTATTCCTCATATGCTAACACCTAGCTTTTCATGCTAGCAAGACATTTGTGATAGAGTAAAGAAGAGTAGGAACTGGAGGCACAGCTCACTGTTGGAGGGCTTAGCATTCATGAAGCGGTGAGATTTGGTGGCAAGAGCCCAAATTTGAAGAGAACTCAGGGAAGATGCTTTCCAACAGGCATAGTAAGAAGACTGAAATGGGGAGTATACCCACCTGGAATGCAGTCATACTTAAATTAGGAAGTCTCTTCAATTCTGATTTAAAGAGTTTAAAGTAGGTCCTATAGGCAGGTAATCCAAGGATATTATTTTCAGTTCTACAAAGAACAGTACTGAAATAAAGTCATTTGATTTTTACATAGATGAGAGAGAAGGGAATCAAATAGGAAAAGAAAAGAAAATCCAACAATATAAAATCATGACAACAGAAGAGAAGAGGTTCTAGTTGCAAAGATGTTTTGTGGGATAGGGGTGGGGATGGGAGAAAAAGAAGATAATAGAACAGGATTGTGATCAAATTACAACACACTCATATATTAAAATCCTAAATGAAAAGGAAAAAATATTGATCTTTTCAGATTATATTGAAATAGAAAACCAGTCTGGGTGAGAGAGGAAATACATAAGTTCATAAGCGATGAGGTGTGTTCTTGAGAGTATAACAAAACCACAGAAATTTAAAATTAAAAATATTTTGTTATATACTCAAATATTGTGTTTGTTATATATTTACTTTGTCTCTTTTACCCAGTAGCTTAACTAGAAAATTTATGTAATTTTGTTTTTTGAGATATTTGAGAATGTTGGAAAGGGAGTCTAGCTGGTTAATAGAAAAGGCCATTTTTCAGAGTCGATTCACAATTTCTAAGGCTGCTCAAATTTATGTCTATTTTCAGAGAATTTCTGGATGTATGAACCAGGAACTTTGACTTTGGTACATTTTTCAGGAGAACAAAAGTGACTCACACTAAGAGAAGTTAGTGACTCCAGGAAAATAAAGTGTACAAGAGGAAGGCCCTATTTTTGGATTAAGTACTACCCTTCAGGACAATCAGTAGCCAGGGAAGGATTCTTCCTCTAAGTCCATTAGCATCAATATTTTATCATTTGATGTCCTGGTCAGGACCAATGTGTAATTGGATCTGGAGAAAGGCACACAAAAGATAGTATGAAAACCAAAAGTTTCAAACAGGAGATATAAAAACATTAGAAAAGCCTTTTGGGAACTGGACAGAGGCAACAGAGAGGCAATGAGAGAAAGCCAGCCATCAACTTTAATCCAGCCTGTAAGCACACGAGGAGAATGCTCTGGCAGGTTATGTAAAGATGGTCTTTGTGCTGATGTGTCGTCCAAGTGTGAGAAATGGAGTCAGCCAAGTTATTAGGAGTGGTTTCATGGTAGAAACCTCTCAATGGCCATGGCAATGATCAACCTGCCATATTGAAAAGTTATAACTTTTAATCTAATCACTGAACAGGTGAGGTGCTATTGCACTGTTAGCTTGTGTGTATTGTATAATATTTCATTTTCAATGTAGCTGTTGGAATACAGGAGGAAGTAATTTCTTATTATCATTTCACTGCTAAATCTCATGTCCTTGCCTTTTCTCATTGCATTCTATCTTTAGGATGCCTATCTACATGTCTTTCTTCTCTGATATTTTATTCTGATTTTAAGACTCCTCACAAATGCTTCTTTGCTGTGGATACTTACTTGGCCTACTTCTCTTCACTGGTCTACCATATTGAATTTCCCTTTCCTTCACACATCTGTAGGATATCAGTCATGTCAGTGATATCAATCTTAAATGATAAATTTGATGCCATGTAGTTGAATGCATTTCTGTGGTCTTCATGGTTGAGCAATAGACACACTGAAATATGTCCTTACTTACCACCAGAACATACTGTCACAGGCCTCATAAGAGCAGGTCTGAGACCTCTGAAACTGTGAGCCAAAATGATCCTTACCTCCTTTGAAGGTGATTATCTCATGAACCTTGTTATAGTGACAGAAAGCTAAGAGAAAACCAGGACAAAATTGCATGTGCATTAAGAGAAGATTGATTCAACAACCTAGGAAACAAAACCTGTTCCCTGAAGAAAGGAAGCAGATCCATGGTTGCCTAAGGGTGGGGGATTCCGGAAAGGTACAAGGAAGCTCTGGGGGAGGCGAGGGTGTGGGGGGATCATTTTCTCAATAGCAATGATGGCTTCAATATACTGAAACTCATCAAATATGGAAGGTTTTTAAAAATTATTTGTTTGTGTGTGTGTGAGTGTGTGTGGGGCATACCTGAATGTGCCCCAGTGTTTTTTGCTGATGCAAATGAATGCCTATCTAGCTTTAAAAGGCAGAGGAATCAGGATTTGAAACTAGGTATGCAGGTTTTGCAAGTAGGCACCTTTAACTGCTGAACCACAGCCCCAACTCTATTCCATGGAATTCTCGTCTTAATTTTTAATTCTAGCACACAGAGAACCATATCAATGTTTATTGAATTTTTTCTCTTCTCCAAGTTTTACCCATCATAATTTCTGGCAGAAATGTTCCTCAAATAAAGTAGACAGTCAAAGACTGACCCAAGAGTTGTTAAGAAATGTATGATACTCCCCTGGGCCAGTCACTTTTGTTGCTTGACAAAGGCTCTGTATAGACAGAGAAACATGAATGGATAGAGCAGTGTGCCCCTCAGGAGTCATTCATCAGATTCTTCCTCATCTTTCTCTAAATATTTCCAGTCTCAATGAAACGTACGCTCCTCAACTGCCCTACTCATTTCTCTCCCAGGCTCTAATAACTTCCTTCTATCACTTGAAATACTCCACATACTAAATAGTGCCAAGTCTACTTTCTTTTACCACCCACAAGACATTTGATTTCCTCTGGCCCTGTGTTGTGTAACCATTCAAAACTATTTCCATGCCTTTCCTTCCTTCATGGTTCAAATTAGATGTTAGAATACTTGTCATGTAAATAATCTCTAATTATCCATTGCCCCTTAGTTTCACCTGATTAATTTCCTTCTCTGAGGTAAACCTCACAGCTGAATAGTAATACAGAAATTCATAAGCATCTAGGAATCCAAATTACCTTTTAATATTGTCACATAATTGTACTGCTCTTTTCCATTCTCTAAGGTAACTTTCAATGTAGTTTATTTATAAATGTGACTCTCTTGCCCTCCCATCCCGTCCCTACTTTTTTCTGTACTTTATATTTCCCAGTGAAGCAACAACAAAAATAATATTTGTACTTCTGATAGTCAAAGTGAGGAACCTTATTTCTTCTTTTTTTTTACATTATATTCCTTCATTCAGGTGCAATGTGTCTTTATATCCATCCAAATCTTTACTTTTTCAATGTATCCCATTATTCGTATACTCCTATGGTGGCGATACTATATCGTAGTTTTGTTTATAATAGAAACACTTGTCAAATTATCCAAGAAGATACAATAGTCAGCATGGAAAGTCCCTCACACAACAGAGCTGCTAGAGCTCTGGATCTGTAAATGGTCTTCCTTCATAGTAACCCCACCACTCAGTCCACTCTGTGTTATGCATTGCTCTTTGCCAGGGCCAGGCCATCAAGATGGAAAGTAGTATAGAAAGCATGAATATATGGCAATTGCCTGACAGGGATACACATTTCTCTGTTATATTCCATGAGTGAAAATTTGTTAAAAATCGAGAGTCTTGGTTATTTTCTTTAAATTAGTCCAAACAAAAACCAAAAAGTGGTTTTCACTCACCATAAAGTATATATAAATAAAAATATATCATAACACTCAGAGACTCATCACTGCTTAGAATTATCAGATTGGAGACTTGTCACTGGTTAGAGTTGTCAGATTTGGAGCTACACAGATTGATGTTTGCCCTGTTTGTTTTAAATATTGGGGACTAGAGAGATGGCTCAGCAGTTATGGCTCTGGCCTCTGGAGCCAAAGCTTAATACCCAGTACCCATCCATGTAAGCCAGATGCACAAAGTGGTCAAGGATGAGAAGTTGAGATTATGTGGGAGTCACAATCAAAGAAGCAGCTATATTCCTATGATAGTTTTGACGGCCATGGCAGTTTTGAAGATGATTACATGAGATTTTCTTCTGGTTCCTCCTCTGAGACGTGAGTTCTCCATCTGCTGGAGCTTGAGTCAACAACAAGGCTGACTTATCTTCAAGCCATGGCCATATGGTCTTTAGCATTCTATTGGAAAAGTGGGGATATTAAAGGAGATATCATCCATGTAGATGACACTTAGCACATTACTGATATACTCTGTGTTCCTATCAGAAGAACGCACATCTAAACCATCCCAAAATAGTAGAAGTGAAGTTCCTGCATGAAAAATCCTCCCGCCATTTATTTTTAGATAGAACTAGCAGGGACTTCAAAGAAGGAAGCACTAAGTGTCAGAAAAGATGGTGCATAAATCAGCAACAATGTACAAACAGGGGTGAAAAAAAAACTGGCTAACTAGTGCAGTTCATACCCCTACCCTATGGACAGATCCAGTATGTGTGCCAAGAAAGGATCCCAGTGGGTGGGGGACAGAGGAAAATGGGGTCATCATCACAAGATTTGCTCATACAATGTATATACTTATTCATAATAAAGATATTAATTAAAAATCTACTGTTGGATACACGGAACCCACTGCTGCAGTGCTTGTGTGGAGAGTACTGATGAAGTCCATCTAGGAACAGGGTCAGTGAGGGGTAATTTGGGGGAAGCTATATTGGGATTTAAGGAATTTGGCTTAGGGGTGATGTCCAGTTCTACAAGTTATGCAATAAGGTTATCAGGGTAATTTCTCAGCGTTTAGATAAATAGGCTTGTCATTGCCTTGGATGGCTTGAGTTCAACCCAATGCCAGAAACCATGCAGCTGTGTGGCCACAGAGGAATCAAACCTCCTGTGTTCTCATCTGGAGACAGAAATAAGATAAGGAGTGTCGGAAGGCTTCAAATATAGTAAATGGTAATTCTTTTCTCTTTCTTTGTTATATTTCTTTGGGATATATATATATATTTAAGTGGGTGTTAACTTTTATTATTACCCTCTTAGAACAGTTACCATGTTCCCAATCGTCTATGGGTTTCTTGAGTTTCAAGAAGTTATTTTTCTAATAGCGCAAAGATAAAAAGTAAATAAGTAGAGCTAGGATTTATGCCTGTATCCATTTACACTGATCTACTTTGTCTCTTCAGACAAAGCTTAATAGAAAGGTCAAGGCACACAAAGTGTAAATTCCGCTTTAGATGCCACTTACATGTTTCACAAATGGTTACTCTTAAGACTAGAAGTGAGGCACACTTATAATACCAGCACTTGTTGAGGATGAGGCTGGAGGATTGTTGTGAGCTAAAAACCAGCCTAGGCTACAGAGTGGAAACCTGTCTCAAAAAATGCATGGAACAAAAGAAATAATAATAAATTTTCAAATATGAGTTAGATAAGTTACACCTAAAAAAAAAGAAATTTGCATTCTAGTTTAATAACAATTGCTTTTCCAAAACCTGAGGAAATGGATTTGTCAGAGTACAAATAATCTGGAAAGTATTTGTTCCAGTTTTGAAATTGTGTGTGTGTATGAGAGATTTTCCCAACAAAGTAAAGGGAGACACGGCCATAGTCATAACTCTAAAATGTCAGAGATTAAGCAGATTGAAGCTTATTTGTGAAACATATATATCCAAGCAATGACTCTGCTTATTGAAAGTTTATAGAATTTATTGTAATTTTTCTTATTATACAACTAAGCTAAAAATATATGAAAAGTATTAGATGAAAAATGAAAATCACCAGGACATTTTCTAAAGATTTGATTTTTTCTAATTAATTCATTTAAAAGCATAGGAAATAATTATAATTTTCTATTACCTCAATGCTTAGTCAAAGAAACATAGGTTATTTGTGTAAGTTATGCCAGCTTCATACTCAATAGGAATATTAACCCAATTATTGAGTCCAGCACTCTTAATCATCATTTTAAACATCCTGATAATTTAGAATTCAGTATTCTGAAATAATTTACATACTTCATCTAATTCAACTATCACAGCATCATCAAAATATTTTATTTTCTGTTAGTACCAGATATTGAAAACCGAAAGCCATAACCCCAGCAGATGGGAGGATGAGGCAGGAAAATCATGGTTTCTAAAGTCGGTCTGGACCAATACGTAGAAGACACTATCCAAAAGCATGAATGAAAAAAACAGAAACCTTGAATGTTATTAAAAGCTTCACGCAGCATAGCCTCACAACATAAGCTATTCTGAATAGGTCCTCAATTTCCTGTGACATCCAAATGTATGTAATCACAAAACATGCACCAGGCATAACCTGGCTCCAACCACATTCTTCTGCAGCACCTACAGCTTTCTGTCCTTGAAAGAATGTGAAATGCAGTAGAGGTTATTTCTGATTGGAAATTGTTCTTTGTTGTTATCTGGTCACAGAACAGGTCTGAGAACCTCTGCTGTCTGCTCCTTCACAACTGTCAACCAAGCTTTTCTTTGTCCGGTGCCTTGGCTCTTCCAAGCCAGACTGGATCTGAGTGGACATTTGCAGATGGCATTGTACTTCTCAGTGAGCTTCCTGCTTGCATGGTGTCATTGTTTATGTTTTCATGGTGAGTTCTAACTGCTATTTTGGTCATGGTATTTGTACTCTAACTCAATCTTGGAGGAGGTCCATGCCCTTTGCAAAAGAAACTGCATTTTCTAAGAATTATCTCTTGTAGGTAGACAAGCAAGACTGGATAATGTCATTCTCCTTTTGTTAATGTTCTATTTCTAAGTCAACTTAATTGACTGTGAGCCTTTCATTTTCTTTTCAAATTAGCAATTTCTCCTTGACACTTTGCCTAATGAAAAGCTACAAACACAAATGAGCCACCAATTTTAAATATTTTTTTTGCTTTAAAACAATTTTTATACTAATGGCATGAGAGTTAATTGGGATCAGTGGTTCAGTTTATATATGTTTTATGAGTTTAGAAAGAGCACGCAAATTAAAACCAATTTAAAACATGAGCCTAATATTATTGATTTTTCATATAAAGACCTAGAGATAGATGGACTTTTTTCTTTATTCACCCCAAGAATCCTATAAGGATAAACCTCAAGTATGAGCATACATTAGATAATCTATTAATCTTTACTATAAAATCACAAATTGAAAATCAATATGTTTATTTTGACTCTGTTGTGTTCAAACCATTCTTAGAGGAATTGTGAAACCTAATGTGACAATTCAAAGAACAGAGGAAAATTAGGGGAATTCCCACAAAGTAAGCCATGCTGCATGTATATGCAGATGAGTCTGATATTAGTATTGGAGGTCTTACTTATCCTTTAAGGAGGATCCCTCCCTCTGTCCTTGGCTTCCACATCTGGGCATACTGAGATAAAAGCCTGGATATTCCTGCCGATGGAACTGGAAAGAAATCTAAGTATTCAGCCCTCTGCCCATGTGTCTAGATTCTCAGATATTTTTTTACCTGTAAACCACATTTTAAAAACATACATATCCTATAGCCTGAATATTTTTATCTCCTTCAATTTTGGTGCTGAAACCTAATCCCCAAGGCAATGATGTTTGAGTCCTTTGGGAGGAGACTGGATCATTACAGGCCAGAACTCGCGAGTGGGCCGAGTGTCTTTATAAAAGAGACCCCCTCCACCAAGAGAAAAGTCTCCATCTATAGACTGCTCTCAGAGTCTCTAGTCCTGTGAGCAATCAATTGCTGATCTTCACAAATAACTGTCAGATAACAGCTTGAATGAACTGAAGAAGTCTCTAACAATATTTTCAGAATAGTCAGATTTGAAACCTACCTGTGTTTCCCATTGTGTGAAGGACGGCTTGTTCACTCTCACTTGATGTTCATGTAGAGTGAGTATGGAAGCTACCATTAACCTCAACAATTGGGTCAAATATTGGGTAGGAATCACCCTGTTTATAGAGATTTTCTCTCACTTTATATAAGAGTCATAGAAATCAGTTGAAAGGTTGACTCTTCATGAACATCTCAGGGAGAGTTAAGACAATAAGGCAGTAAATGAATTGCATTGTCTTCCTGCTGGAAAAAGTACCCAGCAAAGCATTATAATAAGGAAGGGTTTCTTTGGTTTACAGGAAACAGTTCATCATGTTGGGACCAGTGTGAAGCAGCTGGTCACCCTATGTCCTAAATCAGAAAGTAGAATGTAAAGGAAGCTTATCTCATCTTCTTTTTATGGAGTCCAGATCTCCCCACCTCAATATTCCTGATAATCAAATTAAAGACCAGATTTTTTTTCCTATTGTGATTCTAAATCTCAAATCCTTGACAAGATTAACCATTACAATCAGTTACCACAGAACAGAACATAGCATCCAAAAGATGTGTAACCTTAAAAATACCAGTTACATAGAATAAGGTTTTCTTGTCATCTCCTCAAATAAAAATTATATTGTTTACGAGAGGAAGCATATTTCACATTAGCATCTTGAATATATTCCAATAATGCAGATATCGAATTTTACAAAATTTCATTTTCTATGATATTTATTGCAAACTACATTATATGCTATAACCTTGTTAGTAAGAAGTAAAATTATTTATCTTTTAAAACAAAAACTTCCCACACTGAGCTGTTGATCAGAGACCCACAAGATCCATAAAACAATACAGAATTCTGTCAAAGCTCTTGAATACCCACCCCAGGCCAAAGGTAAGATCCTTTTGTTGCTGAAAGGTGCTACATGAGCAGCCAGGGGAAATTGGTCAATAATATCTGGAGAAAGCAGAGACCACTGATATACAATGTAGACTATTGCCTTGAAAAGGCTGAACACATTGCCTCTGGGAGAAATCAGAGAGCCAAGAAGTGATCACTTAGGCATTAGAGGAACCATAACCTGGGGAGGGTAGTCAACAGCTTCCAAATTGGCCAAGAAATCCACTCGGTGTCAAGGAGCCCTTAAATGGAATTGGGACTCAGGGGAAAATCCTATGGGAACAAAAAACTTGGGTCCCCTAAGGAGAAACACCCATTACCAGAGAACTACAGAAAGGCTAATCCCAATAGAATCTCACCAAATTAGAAATATGTGTCAAAATTAACCAATAATGACCTCACTCTCAGATGGAGAGCCTGTTTGTTTGTATTTTTTCAGAAGGCAGTGAAAGAGCCAAGGTCATTCCAATTCCACTTAGGGGAGGACTGACATCCTGCAAGAGAGGAACCACCTCAGGCTTCTTGTGTAGCCCCCCAAATTAATCCCTGGAGAGAGAGAAGGTATAGCAAAAGATCTATCAGCAGAGCTAATAAGTCAACCCAGGATAAGTCAGCGTGACAGACACCAGCTATTTCCAACACCACCTAAAGCAGAAGTACAGAGACCATAAAGATCTCAACAATAAAGCCACCTTAAACCTCACCCACCATGACTCAGGAAACTAAGCAGAAGAGGGGGTGGAAAGACAGTAAGTGTCATGGAGGGGGAGAATATCCAGACACATCACACCCTTAAGCAACAACACACAAGGGGGGGGGGTGAACCTGGCTGCCCATTGTGCTATCCATAACCTCCTACCCCATGGAATGATGCAGTATGCCCACTAGAGGAGGATCCCCAGTGGATTGGAGACAGGGGGGAGGGAATCTGGAACACCAGTGTAATGTTTACTAATACATTGTATCTAATTTTGGACAATAAAAATATTGATTAAAATTTCTTTAAATATTTATGATTTCAAATAAAAATTATTTCTTTTCAATTACCACAAAGTAGTGATTATAATAGGAGAATCACATGCCTACGTTTTTGAACTGTTACTATGAAAGAGTTAAATTAGAATTTAAGTGCTGTTGTAGTCAGCTTTCTAATTGCTGTGCAGAAAGAACCCAAGCCAAAGCGGCTTGTAGAAGGATGGGTTTATCAGGCTTACGGACTCCAGGGGACACTGCATCCTGGCAGGGAAAATTATGGCATGAGCAGAGGGGTGGACATCACCTCTGCCACAGCACTGGAAACAGCAGCAGGAAGGTGTGCCAAACACTGGCAAGGGGAAGCTGGCTTATAACCTCCATAAGCCCACCGCCAACAACACAGCTCTAGCAAGGTTCTAATTCCCGAAATGCCATCAGCTGAGGATCGATTGCTGAGAACACATTCATGTGCTTGTGGGGAACACCTCGGTCAAACCATGACAGTCCATCCCTAGCCCCCACAAACTAATAATCATTCATGATGTAAATACATTGTATTTAGCTCAGCTCCCAAGTCCCCACAGCTTTCAACTGAGCCAAAATTCCAAAAATAAACCCGTAATGGCACAGAACATCCACACTGCAAAACATGAGGCACAGCAAAAACAGATTGACCAATACAAGATTTAAAACAAACAGGGCACCATCAATCTCTATCTCCAAGTTCAATGATTCTAACCAATAACACTAGTCTCTTGGAGATTCAATTCCACCCCTCCAGCTCGGCTACTCACAGTCCGGGAAAACTTCATCCAGTGCTGGCAGCTTGTCTTGGCACCCATCCATAGTCCTGGAATTCACTGAGTCTCCATTTCAACACACAGTTCATCCTCATGCCTCCATCAGGCTCCATGCAGGCAACCTAGCATACCCGCTTCACATGCCGATGGCCATTTTTCAAAAAAAAAATGTGTTACAAATCCAAAGACCCTCTCTTATTGCATTTGTTATATTCCACAGAACCAGGTGGGCTATCAACTTGTTAATTCAGGGGGAATCAAAGCATTCAGGCCCCTTACTTCAAAGAGTCCACATTCATCCTCTTGTTCCAATGCAGACCAGCTGGCCCAATCTCAATGGTTGTCATCTCTCAAAAAATTGCAGGTGAACTGGCAGTAGTTTCAGCCCAAAGATCTTTCTTTCTGTGCCATCTCCATCTGCTCACACCAGTCCATCTTTATGTAAAACAACCCTGCACAGGTTCCAAGGACACAGGCAGGCAGAATATAGCAAGCCTCTCACACAAACTGCTTCTGGCACAGTCCTGGCAAAGTTCTTTCTCACCGTCGTAAGCCAAACCTCACAGTTCTCATTACATTCAGGTCTTTAAACTCTGATGAGAATGATCCATCACACAGTACTTACAGCACTGTGAGGTGTCTCTTGGGCTGAGATTTCAAACCTGTCCATGTTCCTCCTGCATATCAATTCCAGAATGCCAAAGCTACAGAATCAGGGTTCTAGCAGCAACAGATGACCCCACATCCTGGTACCAAAACAGTTGTGGTCAGCTTCTAGTTGCTGCGCAGAATGAACCCAAGCCAAAGCGGCTTGTGGAGGAATGGGTTTATCAGGCTTACAGACTTGAGGGGACACTCCATCCTGGAAGGGAATATGATGGCATGAGCAGGGAGGTGGACATCACCTCCACCACAGCACTGGAAACAGCAGCAGGAAGGTGTGACAAACACTGGCAAGGGGAAGCTGGCTTAAAACCCCATAATCCCACCCCCAAAAACACTGCTCTAGGGAGGTTCTAATTCCCGAACTACTATCAGCTGAGGATCAATAGCTAAGAACACATTCATTTGTTTTTGGGTGACACCTGGGTCAAACCATGACAAGTGCTATATTTTAATTACAATAAAGGATAATTAAAATATGTTGACAACTGAAAATTACCCATATGTTAGATATCATGTAACTAACAGTAGTTTTCTTCAGTGAGATCATAAGAACTTTGCAACTGTGTTAGAGACTATTTTCATTCTGAATGGGTATGGGGTTTATGATGCCTTTTATCAGATTAAGTGAAGCTTTTAAACTTTTAAAACAAATCTTTAGATTTATAATATTAAAATAAACACCAGGACCTTTATTTTAAATGAATACTGTATACTTTTAACATAAAACATAGCATAATGAAACAACTAAAGCACTATTCTACTTACTCATCATGAGAAGAGTTCAACTTCCAATACTTCTAACTATGAATGTCATACATGCTGCTTAACCATTTGCATATTGTTGCAAGTGTTACATCAACTTAAATGGTTTTAAATAATAAGTGATATTAATATGTTTGGGAATAAATGAAGTACTTATATTATAGAGTAATTGTTCAATGTTGAAATTCACATTACTGAGCTTTGAAAAAAATACATTAAAAAACACGACTACTTAAGAATAAGTATACCTAGGCTGGCTCTTGCAATGCCTTGTATAATACCGTTACAAATCATCTGTAGAGATTAAAAATTATTTTTCTTGAGTTGAGCACTTTTTAGGACATTGAGATGACTAGACCTTTCAGTAAACCCTGTTGGTGGTGTTTGGCCTCATTAAGGAGAAATGGGCAAGTTAGTGATCAGTGCTGGAAACCTGGGGCTATATTCAGGGCCTATCCTTTTACTTAAGAGTGGTTTGCACAGATGGCTGTAATAAAAAGACTCATTGACAGAGCCAAATAACAGGCTCACTTCATCTCAAGAACTGTGACCCTCTTTGCTCAAATCCATGAAAATACCAATGAGATGCCATACTTTCTTTTAGCCAAAAGACATAGTCTGGTTACCTAACACTAGAAAGTAATATGATTTTGGTATTTATTTCTCCAAATCTCTATAAATGAATTTACTATACAGATAACATTTAAAGATATCTCATGTATCAAATAAAGGTTTACATATCACATTTTTCTTCAATACTCCAATATCATGTTACTAGCTGTGTATAGAGTATATTTTTAGTTGCTAGAGGCCCTGGAGTATCATTCTCTCTCTCTCTCTCTCTCTCTCTCTCTCTCTCTCACACACACACACACACACATACACACACACATCTCTCTCTCATCTATAGTTCTCCCTGTCTTACTCTCACTCTCTTTCTTGTTGCAAATATATATATATATATACATATATATATATATATATATATATATATATATATATATATATATATATATATTCCTTCTTTTGAACCACAGACAAGACTTGACCAAGGAGGTATTTTCTCTTTTGAAAAAAATATCTTCAAAGTTGTTTTACCTTTTGCATAGGTTATTCATTGGCATTGGATTAAATGGACTCAGAATGAACTTTTGATAAATTTGTCAAACTGTTTCTAAGAACACAGTGTGAGAAGTTTATAGTTCTTAAAATATAATATAGCAATTTTTGGTGATTAATTTATTTTTCATGTGGTATAATTTAGTTGACATTGAACATTTATTAGAATAACACCCAGTAAATGAGTTTGTTGGAGAAAACCTACATGACTTTATTTCTCTCTAATGCTATGAAAGAGCAATATCCACAAAGAATCAGAGAATCAGACAATATCAAATCATTGTAGGTGGTTTTACAAAAGAAAAACAAAGTACATAGTGGAGGCCTCATGAATTGCATATATTCTATGGGTGAGTGTTATTAAAGCATGGCATCATGACAAGGAATACCATTATGTAGACATTTCCCTTAGTACTTTTTTTGTGTGTACAAAAATAATTTAACAAGAAAAAGATCACGTTTGGTAAAACGACTTTAAAGGAAAAAAATAGAGAACAAAAGAAAAATAATAGTTGTAATATTATGTTGCCCGAAATTTGCAGTACCATCAGAGAAATTAATTATGCATTTTATATATCTGGCTATTCAAGTATGACTATAGGACCTAAAGGGGCCGGGATGCTATTTTAAATAAAATTTAAAAAGTTGTTTTTTTTTGAGAATATCACAGAATTTCAAAAGTCTTACATAAGTTAAGATTTTAATCATACAACACTGAAAGTTCCCGACTTTCAGTGATTTGACAGGGCTTTTTTTTCTTTACCTTGTGACTGCATGAGTTCAGTGGAAAGCATACTTAAATTCGCATGTTGATATCTCCTCATCTTAGGAATATGCTGCAGTCAGGGTGCTGGGCAGTAACAGTAGGATCTGGTTCCCTTGACACCCAACTGCAATAATAAAGAAACTTTCCTCTATCTTCTACTGCATCCCGACATTCAGATGTTTGGAGAGTTTGGTGCATTAAATGTATTTTGACTCACAATGTTCTCAGTTTAGGAAAGGTTCATAAAGATTACCCCTCTGCATGTTAAGGTGTGTCTATTTGTGAAAAGATACCATAATACTTGCAAATAAAGGCATATTGTTGTAGTCACAAAGAATATTATAAACTTGTTTAAGCTTATTTTCAGAATTAGCAGAAATAGTGTTTTGTTTTTCCTGCTGAACATTTATCCTGTGTAGAAATAATTTTTGGAATATTGATTCAACTAAAGTATATGTGATGTAAATCACTATGGGATTTTTACTGTGATTATTCTACCAAGGAAACAGCCATACTTAGCATGTATGAAGCATAGTACTCAGCTGATGTATATGTGCACATCAAAAAATGTAGAGAGAACTAGTTATTAATTGTGATTCAGTTTTTTTTCTTATTTGTGTTACACATGAGACACATTGAATTCTTTCTCAGTTTTATTTGTGATAAGGATTAAAACAGAGTTTTTGCTATTTAGCTCTTCGGTTGGTATCAGAATTAAATGAAATAATGAATGGAAAGTACTTTCTATTCTATTCTTTATCCCAAGTGGCCACCAACTTGCTGCTAAGTCAGTAATAAATATAAATGGCTGTGAAGCAATCAGAATTAATGAGAGGTGCAGTACACCAAGTAGACTGAATTCTTGCGGTAGTAACAGGGTCGTGTTTTGGCACACAATGACTTCAGTGTCTTTGAGTACCGAAAATGATAGCAGTGTTGAAGGCACTTGGCTTGTTTCTGCTTTCAGCATAGTCCACTTCACAGGATTGTATATAATTTACACACAGGAATATTATATATTTTTTACCTTTCAGGAATTATTTTTTAGATCATGGGATTAGATTTCCCACTGAAATAAACAGAAGGTAATACACCATGGGTGAGAAGATGTAATTATCATAACTGGCTTCTCTTCACCTTCTCCTTTGAAGTGTAAATCTTAATGAGATAAATACTTGAAGTAGAAAGGAGCTCTGGGCTTTTTTGGTGTCCTTTAATGTGAAAACAGCTGGGCTACATCAAGCACACTGGCTTCACCCTGAGTTGAGGGCTGATGTTGGGTTTTGTGTGGTACCTGCAGCACTCCTGTGATTGCATTGATATATTCTTTAGCTCCTGCTGATTTCAATGATGCCAGTTTACCATTTATTATCTATTGTCACAATATGTGAAAAACAGTAAAGGCCCAGGGAAAGCATTTATTAAATTATCCTATTCTGTATAATTTGTGAAGAAATAAAAAATAATTTCCCTCTTAAAAAAACACAATGACGTTGAAACTGAAATTTAGCAAATGAAACTTTCTTTTTTTAATATTTTATTTTTTCATTTTCAAAGAGAGAGAGAGAGAGAGAGAGAGAGAGAGAGAGAGAGAGAGAGAGAGAGAGAGAGAGAGAGAGAGAGAGAGAATGCACCAGGGCCACTACCGTGTGGGTCTGGCTTATGTGGGACCTGGGGAATTGAACCCAGGGCCTTAGGCACTAGAGGCAAGTGCCTTAACAGCTGAGCCATCTCTCCAGCCCCGAAACTTTCTTAAGCTAAGAGAGCAACATTCAATTCTGAAATTACACATACACATTTTCCCCCTTTGATTCCTCATCTAATTAAAGTACAATTTTGTCATCATGAAAGCCATTACTACAAAGACAAATCCCATCCCTTACACCAAGGCTTAGCTCTAACACCCCCCTCGCCTGAGTCCAAAGGGCTTTCTTCCTTATATGATCATTCCCGTCCTTCATCACAGCAAACTGTCTGACCTTGAGACCACATTTCACACCCCTGTCTTGCCTCTCTTCATGTACTTCCAGAGTCCATGTGTATTCACATTTATCAAACATCTCTTGTGTGCCAAGTTCAAGCACTTAAACAACTTCAAGCTCCTTCCATGTGACTTTAAAATGATCTAGGTTTTCCATATTTAAAATGAAAATGCAGTATTATTTGCAGTGTTCTTTGTTATAAAGATAAAATAAAGAAATGTATATGTACTATTTAATAAAGTAGCTGTCATACAGTAAAAATTTAGGAAGTATAGTTAATTTCTACATTAGGGAGATAATATCAACTTTTATTTTAGTGGAATCTATGTTCTTAACATATATTTAATGTGTAAATCATGTGTTTTTCTTTATAATTGCACAGACACTAACATTCTTGGATCTGTGTTATTTTATTGAAGAATTCCTTAAATATTGTGATAATGCCATTATTTCTTCCATGTCATTGCACTTTACCAGATTTTAAACATAATTCAACATTAATTATATAATTGTAACTTGCTGAATAATTACAACAAATTATTTGTTATAACTATTAATTTAGTAAAATGTGCTAATTTGTTCTCATGTGCAAAGAACCATGTAGACACAGACATTTCTTTTTGGAAAATTTGCAGTTTAGTAAGGAAACTAAATCATAATGAGAAAGAGGGAATGTAGAATAGCTCATTGCGAAATTAATGAAGCTCAATAAATTCATGACACTCAAAGTAAACATTGGAGATGTATACCTTTTTGTTTCCTATAAGGAATCAAATAATAAACTGCAGGCCATCGAGTTTCTGGTGAAGCAACTGGGCTTTTGCTGTAGCCTCAACACTTCTAAGGACAACATATCAAGAAAACATCGATGCATATGTTCTAGTAACACACTTATGGACATGAAGTTCAAATTTTATATAGATTTTCAAGACACAAAGTATGAAACTTGCTTAATATTTTCCCAAACAGAAATTATTTTTCTTAGTTTACAAAATGAATTAAAATATGGTTTAATTCTTTTTTATTTTTAATGTTTTGATTAGCTTAAAATTATATGTATTAACACAACAACATGCTCAGTATCATAGGTTATTAGATAAAGCCATTGAATCCATAATGGCATTCCCTTTTATGCATTAGTAATTCTCCTCCCATGACTCTTACATTCTTTCCATCCCCTCTTCAACTAATTTCCCTGAGTCATAGTAGGGGAGTTTAAATTTTGCAGTTATTAGGTTTTTAAGAGTCTCTAAATTTGTGTTTGGACAATTTTGGGCACCCTTGGTGCCTCTCTGCATTATCCTTCCCTAGGTTATCTAACTTGCTGTGGGAATAGCTCTTTTGTTCATCATCCCACTTCTTTAGAGGTTGTGTTAGGGCTCTACATGAAGCCTCCCCTGCTTGGGTGTCCCTGGTCAAATCAGGTCCCTTTGGTGGAGTTTGGTTGTCCCTGGTTCTCTTTGCTTTCTGAAAAATATGGAGTCACCAGTGGAGAGTGACATTATTATTGGCAATTGAGACAAATATTGCTATGTTGGTGAGCTTTTGGAGGGTGTAGCCTTTCTAAGGACCTATGGTTAGTGAGGACTTCCCCACGGAAATGGGGTTCTTGGTCCCCATTCAAGGTTGCCTTGGGTCCCTGTACCAGTCATGGGTTCCCTGCCTCTGAGAGGATCTCATAGCCAATTAGCCAGCTGTTGATTACCCACCTCTGTTGGGAGCCACTGCTGCACAGATGGGCACTTCTTGACTTGCTTGCCTGTTACTTATAGCAGTGTGTTCTGCACTCTCAGGCCATTACTTGGTGTAACTTGAAGATGCCTCCTGCTCTCTTAGGATATCGTTGGTCTGATTCCAGCCCTTGAATACTCACCTCAGGCAAAAGATAAGACCCTATTGCTGAAGATTCCATGGTCTGATATCACACAACACTGAGAGACCCTGCTGAATCCAAAAATGAAATCAACTCCCAGAAGGGCATCCTGGGTAATGCTGGAAGATGTTTCATGAGCTCCTGGGGGAACCAGACCAAAACATTGTTTCATTCTTGCCATGACCAAGAAGCCATTATTTGTTGGTCTGTGCTTTGTATAAATGTACATATCATCCTTTTATTATCTTATCTTCTTTTTTTATTGTCCATAATGAGTTTTATTATTTAGTGGGCAAACAATGAGTTGTTATCCCCAATTACTCCAATGCCCCCCTCCCTATCCCTAGATCAGCTGGATATCCTCCTCAGTGGGCCGTCTAGATCAGTCCTTGGGGCAGGGGACCATGGATAGCCTAGGAGTCAGCCTGGTTCCACCAGCCCTAGTATGTTGTTACTGAGGGGGCCAGGTCTCTGGATATTCTTCCCCACCATGGCTCTCACAATCTTTCTGACCCCTCTTCTGCTTAGTTCCCTGAGTCGTGGTGGGTGAGTATTAAGGCTGCTTTAATGTTGTGAGCTTATGCGTTTTTGTGTCAAGAATTGTTGGTTTCTGTCTCACTGGCTTATCCTGTGTTGATTGAGTGGCTGTGGCTGTGGGTCGCTTGTTCATCCCATCATCCATCATTCTCTGCAGGGTTCCCTATGGACCCTCCAAGATTTGACTGTGGTGGCTCATCTCTTGTCAGGATCTCAGCTTTCAGCTTGCGTTCAGTTGGTAGGGTTAGATGGGCCACAGCTCTCTCGCTGCATCCTGAAAAATACAAACACAATCTCCTTCGGAGAGTGAGATCAGCCTAGGTTAACAAATATACACAATTCTGGATTACCTAGATTCTATTTTTAGAAGTCTCCCTGTCAATCGGTCCCATAGCGCATCTTTTCTTGGGAGCCCAAGAGTACAGGATCCAGTGTATATCACACTGATTTCCCAGTTCCAGTCACGGGCTTCCCCTCACTAAGTGGGCAATTTGGCCGAATTTAAAAGCTGTTGATTATCTCCCCCAGGCCTAGGCTCCTCCATTGCACAAGTGCTCCTTTCTTGGTTCACTGTTCTTTCCCAGTAGGAGGTGTGGTCAGCCTACTCATGGCCGCAGACTGTGTTTCATGCCAGTGGTCTCTGTTTACTCCAGCTGTCGTTGACAAGTTTCCCCTGGCAGCTTGTACAGTGCCTTTCAGCACTACACTAACTGCCATCTGGGGGCTGGATGCCATTCTGGATCTCTAAGGGTCTATTGATGCTGATCGGTGGCATTCTGTGGTTTCTTCAGCAACAGGATTCTGCCTCAGGCCTGGGGAGGGCGTTCAAGAGCCTTGACAGAATTCTGTCTTGTTTTTGCAACCTCATGGGTGGCTTTGGTCAACAGCTCAGTGAGCGAAGGAGCCGGTGGCTGGAACCAAGGGTTGTCAGACTGATCAATTATTCACAGGTTTAGACTTTCTCCCCTACTACTCATAGCCCCTCTTGCCAGTCAACGCCTCCTACTTGCACAATAGGTAGCAGTATGCTCGTGAGGATTTTATGTTTTTTTTTTCAATGCTAAAATGATTATAATTAGCCTGACATGGAGGAGTATGCCTATAACAGCAGCACTTAGAAGCTGAAAAAGGATGGTGAACCTGAGTTCAAGGTGAGCCTGGTTACAGAGTCAGTTCTTGCTCCCCATGGGCTTGAATGAGACCCTCATTCAAAATACAAAAACCTCCAGTGGTAAATGCTATATGAAGATTGTGATATGCTATTTAATAGACCCAAAAGAAAGCTCCTGGGGAGTATAGAGAAGCGATTGTGTTTTGGCTCCAAGACTCTTGTCAAGAGGGAAAAATTTGCTTTCCTCTCTTGTGACTGCATGATGTAAATAGACCAGCAGTCAACTCACAGGTTGTAGGCTTTTTTGACATGGCAAAACCAAATGTAAATCCTGCCATTGTTATATAAGGATTCATGTGTTTTGTTCACTCAATATCATTTTTCTGTCACCACAGGGCATTTTCTTGACAGTCTTGGCTACTGAATGCTACATTTTTTAGAGCATTCGATTACATTTCATACAAGTGATCATCTTTTCCTCTGTCTTGTCTCTCACCATTTTCATCTTAGAAATTACTCAGATTTTCATTGAATCTAGTTTACACTGGATTGTTGCACAAGGCATGTCCCTGGATTTTAGACACTATGACCCCAATTTAGAATTTTCCTGTCCTTCAATTTGACCCCTTCCTCCTTACCCCCATGAGGTGTTGAACTCACACAAAAGCCAGAGTAACCCTTTTATCACACACCTAGGCTGTAGCCTCTTTTCAACAAATAATCTGACAGTGCTTTTGGAAAATATTTCCTAGGGTCTGTTTATACCAAATTCTGTAAAATGTAATACTTTTCTCCAGTAATTGGAATATGCCTATAGTCAGAGTTAATATCTAAAATCTTGAAATATGTGACTTACTAGTTAACCTGTGATTTTATTCTCACAAGGGATCTATGGCAACTGGCACATTCGTTTTAGAAGTAATATCCTTTTTCCATCAGAATTTGTGTCTCTCACTGAGTTTAAAGAAAGATTTATTTTTGCTCCCATTGCTAGTCTGCCTTCTCTGGCCTCTTAGTGCTTTTCTTGTTTCTTTGAGCGTGTGTCTTGGTGTTATGGATATTTTATATAGGTCATGCACCTTACAGGTAAGATCTCTGGCTGAGTCTTTTTGTCTCCTTCAAATGTCAAATAACCAACCTGATAATTGTCTAAAATATTCAGTGCTTTTCAGCTCCTATGTCCCTGTACAGAACTTCATAAACGATTTATTCTTAAAACTATTTTTCTTTTTCCCGTCCTACTGGAATTTTGATGAAATTTCAAATTTAGCAGATGTTTTTCAGTTGAAAATAAGGAGGGCATTCCTAAATATGTATCCAAGTAGTGTATGTATATACATATGCATTCATATATGTGCAAAATAATAATACATCCTGTTTTGGCTCAAAAATCATCAGATGTATAAGTTAAGAGCTGAATTTAATGGTTCAACATTTATTTATGTTCATTCATATTTCTGAGTTTCTGTGCTCGTATATAAAAAAAATCAGGGCCTATAAGAACCTTTCCTTGGGCTGGAGAGTTGGCTCAGCATTTAAGGCACTTGCCTCCAGTGCCTAAGGCCCTGGGTTCAATTCCCCCCAGGTCCCACATAAGCCAGACCCACAGGTGGTGGCCCTGGTGCTCTCTCTCTCTCTCTCTCACATCTCTCATCTCTCTGCTTAATAAAGAAAAATAAATAAACAAACAAACAAATAAATAAATATTAAAAAAGAACCTTTCCTTGAGTGGTTTTCTTGAATATTTCATAAATGTCTGTTATTGCAATAGTAAATAATCTTACAAATTTGATCATTTTATGGAATTATAGAGCTTGTCTCTCTGAACTACCTGCACAAATACCAATAAGAAACGTGTGTTTAAAAAATTGTATGAAGTGAGGGGATTGTAGATCACCTATTACTTGCCAAATTAGAACAATATGCCTTAAACTTGATTTTTTTCTGAAAAAAATTCTTGTCATTGCTTGTGCCATCTCATATCTCTTGCCTGCATAGCCTCTCGTGTCCCTTGCATTGTTCCTTGCATCTCATCTCTGGATATCAGTTCCTTTCCACTGATCCCATCACAACTCCAGTGCTCAGCACCCCATCTCCCTAGGAACACATTTCAGTGGCCATCTAATACATTCTAATATTTTCAAAGGAGCATTGTCCTTATACAAGCA
Organism: Zapus hudsonius; assembly: GCA_004024765.1. Lineage (NCBI taxonomy): Eukaryota > Metazoa > Chordata > Mammalia > Rodentia > Dipodidae > Zapus > Zapus hudsonius. The sequence goes on along the minus strand of PVHP010000082.1, from coordinate 156,606 downwards.
CTCTGAGACATTCACAAAAAGCATTCATTCTAGAAAACTTATGTCCTCTCTATAGAGACCATCAACTTTTGATCTTTGTCACAGGGTGGAGATATGTGCCACAAGCAGAAAACACTTTTAGAGAACATTGCATACAATATCATCACACATTGGTTTCATGAATATCAACCTGACACACTTAAAACATGTTACCCTATAATAATGGGTACTGTTTCCTTCAAGCTAGACGTTTAAGCACACCTCCATATGTGTACACACACACACATACTCACACAACCCGTGATGGTTAATGTTCATTATCAACTTTATAGAATCATTGTCACCATGGCAACACATCTATTTCTGTTTCTATGAGGGTGTTTTCAAACGTGTAAGTGAACAGAGAATATATGATGACACCATCCACCCATGCTGAGATTCCATACTGACCACATCTGGTCATTAGCATCTCTGTTACTTAAATGGAGCCGCTTAGTTGCAGAGGTCTTAAAGAAAGTATACTTTTAAATATGCACTCTGGTCTTTATTTGGAGGCTTTCAGAAAACTCTGGACAAACTGTCAAGTAGGCTAATCAAGGAAAAAAAAACAGTAACATTTAATCCATATTGTTCAATAAAGTTAAAATATTTGATAATAAACCTTGTGATACCTAAATACTAATAGAATGGTGGCAGTGCTCAGTTTTCAGAAACATCTTACTAAGAAATAAAACTTTTCTCTATCCCAGTTTATGTTTTTACTGTCTATGCAAAAAGTGGAAATAAAAATTAAAAAAGCAAACAAAAAATGAAACACCAGCTTTCATCTCAAAGGGAACAGTAATGACTCATTCTGGAGCAAATATGAGCAACTGTGGCCCTCAACACAGATTTGGGTCACCCCAAATTCCATGTTTAAAACACAATAATAATCTCACAAAGCTTGATAGTAATAGAACAAAGCAAGTCCTGAATTAAACACTTTTGAAATACCTTGGTGTAAATATCAGGAAGGTGGGTTACAGCAAACAGGAGGTCTCTACTCCAGCCTCAGATTGCTATCCTATGACATTCTTAGCTTTTGGGTTGATTGCAGCTAGGGATTTGCGCATACATTCCCAAACGATTACCCTAATAGTCACAAGGATATTAGGTCACAGACAGAGGTAGGCAATAAGTAGCTATTTAAAGTGTTAAGATAGTCCAAGATAATTTAGCTCTGGATCTTGAAAATTCCAACTCTCATTATAGTTCTAATCAGCCAATCAAACCGATAGAATGTTAATATAAATTGGTCATTTTTTTAATCCCTCTGGGAACTTGAGTGAATATAAACCTATAAGTTGTGTTAAGTCATAAAGCAAGCACTTGAATCAAGATTTTTTTCTCCTAATTTTCTTTTGGATACACTATATTTATTTTTTATCATGAATAAGAAACTAAGTTTTAAAAGAACATGGTAAGAGGGCGTGGAAATGACAGTTACAAATTAGTTGCTAATATAAATGAGAGGATGTAAACAGCCCTCTTAGACACAATGAAGATACTGGATGTTTGCCAGTTGTTTGTTGAAAAGGTCACCCTCATCTGGATTTCTAAATGGGATTCTCCAGGCCAGTGAACATTGAGATATCTTGAATCGACTCAGATTTTAATATATATATATGATATATATATATATATCATATATATATGATATATATATATATCATATATATATATATATATATATGATATATATATTTACTGAGAAAGAGAGAGAGAGAGAAGGAGAGAGAGAGATCCAGTCTCATGCATCACTTTGAGTGATGCATCTGACATTATGTGAGCACATAGGGAATGATTCCCAGACCAGCAGGCTTTGCAAAAGCAAGCCCATTTACAGCTGAGTCATCTCCTCACCCCTCAGATGTTTTTTTTTTAACCGCTCTGTGCATATTGATGACCCAACTTCTACTCATTTTAATGCCTTTGGTGATTTCAATAAACTATTCTTTCCATCATTAAAAAATAAAAATAAAAAAAAATAGTTGAGCACCAACGTTTCTACCTCTCTGTTTCCTGAAGCACATGTGATGTGATCTCCTACCACAAGGACAGAACCAGGCTTCCCTGCCATGGTGGGCCATACCTTCTGTCTGCCAACTTAAAACTTTCCTTTCTTGGAGTTCTTGTCGGGTGTTTTATCACAGCACCAACTCAGGTGATGAATGCAGTGCAAAAATCTTCCATATTAAGAGAAGTTTGTTTTCTTTAATCGTCCTTGTCTTTTCATTCATGCTCTTTTTCATGGCCTACCCCAACCTACCAACTGAGGTCTCAAAGGACTAGAGGAGACTTCTAACCATGAAGCCACAGCAGCTCCCTCCCTATTCTCCAGGTCTGTCAGTTGTCCTTACTTCAGTCTCTTCTTTCCTTGACTTTCCAACCAATAGTAAGGATATGTCAGTTGTATCTTAATCCCTCCTCTAAAGGAAGGCTATTTACATTTCAGTAAGGATGTGTGGAATCTTGAGGTCTTAACTGAAAGCTTTGTACAGCGTGTTGGAGAACTTTCAGGCAAATGTTAATTTATAAGGTCATAACACATACTGCCTATTTTAGAGATAATGTGCAATGTTCCATTTTATAGTGTTTGTCGGGTCAAGAACATGCTGACTACCAGCTAGAGCAGGAATTTAGAGGTCGCCTAAATCAAGGATTACAGGTGACTTGGCTCAGTTGAAGTACTTTGCAAACACGTTACTATAACAAATTCAGGCCTTTTATATAAATAAATTGTTCAGTAGTGTCCATCATTTTCATTACTATGCTTATGTAAAAGAACATATTTTACTGTTTTTCAATATTCTCACAGTTTGAGTATTTCGAGAAATTTGAAACAGCAAATAGAAACATGAAATCTGTGCACAAACTCTACTCTAATATTTTTTTCAACTTCAACGTAAAATTTAAAACACTTCAGTTAGTCATTTATGCTGGAGTGACATGTCATGGACAATATGCAAAGAGAACAAATTGTCAAATAATTAAAAAATAAAAATAATATAGATCAAGTAAAACATGGGCTTACTAACATATGAAAAATTACTCCAAGTCTTTTAGATATATTAACTTATTCAATCTTAACACTCATATAGATTTGTATTCTTTCCCTTTTCAAAGGAAGAAAACTGAAGCAAGGGATTCATTTGTGTAGCATTACATGGAGTTTATGGGGAAGTTATCAGTGTTACTCTGTACTGAATGTCTTCACTCTTAAACCAATTTAAAACTATTAAGAATAAGAGGAAAAAAAAGCATTTGGCAAGGACATTTTCCCTGTCTCTCAGAGCTCTTAATTGTTGTTTTTATCTTGTAAAGGCACAGGAAACTTTAAAATAGGGACTTTATACACATGATTTTGATCCCTTGGCATATGCACAGCCCTAATGATTTCTTTATTTTAATTTTACTTGTAGTTTCTGATATATATTTACACATAGCATTTTCTTTTAGTATGTTCGTGGGTCACTAGTTCTGTGAAATAACAATGGATTTCAAGATCAATGTTTTAATTTCACCAATAATAGACTTCTAGGGTTTTCTACTAAGTGAATATGTGTTGTGAGACCCCAACAGGGAAATTATACTTTAAAATTTCTCATATGGTCTTCAAAAATTGTGTTTGCATATATACTATGACTATGTTTGAATGCATACATATATATGCTAGCATACATACATATATATGAATATATACATACAATATAGTCTCATGCTTGCTAGAGGTTACACCAGGAAGGAAGGGACTATTGATAAAAATTAAGATTTTCTTTTTTTGAAAATAATTTTATTTATTTGCAAGAAGAGAAAAGAGAGACAGAAATATTCTTGATAACTGGTAATATAAATGTTTATAATATTAGTAGCAAAATACTAAGATTTTAATAGCTTATCAAATGAAATGCAAATAAGTTTAAATAACAAAGAGATGCAAATTTGTCTCTTACTGATCCATGTCTATAGTTGTGACAACTTTTCTGATTCCTTTGCTCATTTGTCTGCTGATAGCCAATCACCAGTGATTTCTTACCACAATTTCCTGTGGCTCCATTTTCCTGCAGTATTATTCTTTCCAAGTAATTGTAAAATGAAAATATCAATTAATTCCAAAAGAAAAATTGCTTTATACTTGTTATATTTATGTACTATGACTACATTTGTCTCAATTTCTTATTTATAACATTTAATTGGTATAAATCAAAGTCTATTTTCTTATAGAATTTATTTTTTTCCCTTTCTCTCTGATTAGATTAGTTTTTTTAACTTTATTATCCAAAATTAGATAAATTGATTGAGAGTTAATATTGTGCTTATATTCCCATTTCCCTCCTCCCTGTCCCCAATCCACTGGGTATCCTGATCACTGGACACACTAGATCAATCCATGTGGCAAGGGGTTATGGATAGCACAGGATGCATCAAGGTTGTCCCCCCTGTTATGAATTGTTGCTGAGGGGGGCAATGCCTCTGGGTAATCTCCCCCACAATGGCTCTTACAATCTTTCTGCCCCCTCTTCCACTCAGTTCCCTGAGTTATGGTGGGTGAGTTTTAAGTGTGCTTTATAGTTATTGTGAACTTAAGAATCTCTGTGCTTCTACTTTGAGTTAGAAGTCATTGGTATCTGTCCCGCTGGCTTATCCTGGGTTGACTGATTGGCTGTCTTTATTGCCCCACCACTGTCTCAAGTGTTTCACTTGGGGCCTACAAGATAGGCCTGGGGTGGTTCATCTCATGCTGGGATATCAGTCTTCAGCCCGTGGCTTATCTGTGGAGTTGGAATGACCACAGCTCTCTCACTGCCTTCTGAAAAATACAAAGTCTCCATCGGAGAGTGAGATCAGTATAGGTTAACTGAGATACACATATCTAATTTGGCAAAATTCTATTGAGATTAGCCTCTCTGTAGTTCTCTGGAAATGGGGATTTCTTTTTGGAGCACCAGTTTTTGGTTCTTGTAGGATTTTGCTGAGTCCCAATTCCAGTTAAGGGTTCCTCGTCACTGAGTGGATTTCTTGGCCAATTTAAAAGCTGTTAATGTCCCCCCTCCAGGTTTTGGCCCCTCCATTGCACCAATGATCATTTCTTGGTCCATTGATCTCTCCCAGAAAGAAGTGTTTTCAGCTTTCTCATCACAACAGATTGCATTTTGTATTGGTGGTCTCTGCTTTCTCCAAATATCTCTGATCAGTTTCCCCTGGCAGCCTATGTTGTGCCTTCCAGCACTGCATTTGCTCCCATTTGGGGACCGGATACCATTCTGGATCTCGCAGGGTCTCTCTAGTAAGTTTTTATTATCATCATTATTACTGAGACTGGTTGACCATAGTATTGCTGTGCTGTATCAGAAGCTTGAAGGGGCGAAGCCTTTTTCCTTGCAAAGAGTGAAAAAGTCCATTGCTGACATAAACATGAATCACAGGGATATGGTTTAGTAGTTGGCAGAGAATAGAAACAAGGAGATGGGGAAATGGGTACTTGTGATGGGTCATGTGATCCAGAACTGACTGCAGATTCTCCCCTCTGTTATGGTGCTTTACTGGCCTTGCCAGGAACTGTTTACTGTTAAAGAATGTTTTAGTAGAAGTGAAATAGCCCCGTCTGACTTAACTATAATATGGGAGAATTAGGGAACAGTACACTTTCTGGTAACGTATATGTATTAATCTAATTTTGTACCTGGTACTGACTCATATTCTTAGCCAAAGATGAAGTTCTGGTTTTGAAAGCTGCTTTGTGGGGTTTGCCTTCATAAACCATTACAGAAGTCAGTCTGGCCCTGCTCCTTGTTCAGATTTCTGACGACAGTCACCATCCAGCTTAATAAAGACTCTCCTTTTTAACTTTATTTGGTGGTCATGCCTCAGTTTACCTGTAATAATTATTATTTACTTGACATTTTGCTGGCTGAAGCAAAGGCTTTCCTCATCTAGACAAATTCCCTCCCAATAAGCTGCATATATAGCTTTGCATATGAAGTAGAGTTTGAAAGAATACCGAGTTCACCAAATATCTCAATCTTTTAGAATATTTAATGTATCTGGAACAGTTGCTTTAGTTTATATATCCATTTCTGAAATGAAGAAAAAGAGTGTGTGACTGAGGAAGAAATGTAAACACACAGTGGCATGTGAGGTAACACATCTAGGAAGTTACTTCTCTGACCCTTATTAAACTCATTATAATCCAAGGCTGGCTATTGCCAATTCCCATCTATCTAAGTCGAACGCTTTATTACTTTGGCAGAATGCAAGGAAAGGAAGGGGAGTAATCAGTTTTTCTTATTTTTTCCTCTGGCAAACTTACCCTTAGTTTTGGTTCCAAAAATATCATGAACAAACTAAAATACCGAAAAAATGAAACTAAGTATTCTACCCTGAAAATTATATTATTTTAACCAAATTAAACCTCTTAATGATGATAAAATATGCATTATGCATTCCTAGTTTAATTCCATTTGAGTCAAATATTTCTGATAGTAAAACGTAATGAAAAATTAATTAGTTTATTATATTTCCCAATAACTTTGATTTCTTGCATGTCTTTAATTGATAATTCCAGTGAGTACTAATATATAATTTGTTCTCTCTTCTGTACTGAGCAGTGGGCCTCTTAGTCTATTATCTCTGAAATAAATGCACCTCACTTGTAGTGGGCATCGTGAGATCCACCTGCAGATCCACTTGACTCTGATTCTATCACTTCACTGAAATTCGTGTTCTTTTCATTCTGTTGGCTCAGTTGTTGTAAGAGACTTTCAACACCGTGGTTTCTAATGAATGTAAAGCAGGGAAAGTTAGGGATGTAAAAGTGTTTGTGGTTAATGATGTCAGCTAACTACTTGCAAAGTGCAGTGAAATTTTTTGCCTTAAGGACTTAAATGGGATGAAGAGAGGGAAATGCTCATGTCACTAAGCACAAAAAGCTATATTTCCTCAGAGGGTTGCAACCAAATGTGCTAATATTAGCTTGTCAAGAATGTAGTCCATGGATCTTGCATGTCACGTATGGCAGAAAGAGAAAAATTCCAAAACTGACATTGATAATAACATTTTATCTCCTTGTGTTGTTTAAACATTCTTTGTTCTGTATTGTTTTCTCTTGCCATTGGTAGTTTGTGTGTCTTGCAAGAGAGCCCCATTCTTTCCTATGAAAATTTTGTCTTCCTCAGGCAGGTCTTTAAATACCACCTCCATTAAATAATTACACTTTGGCTATTAAATTTTGATACTATGAAGGTCATGAATCACACTTCCACAGCAAGATTGTTATATGAAAAAATGCAGGAATTTCTAGTAGTAATTAATTCCCCCAAAGAACCGCCTTTGATTTGGTCAAAAGGGAGATTATTCTGGGTAAACCTGATCAAATTAGAAGAATCCTTAAAATGACTGCATTTTTTTCTCTGAAAAATGACATTCAAAGCAAGAAGAAATTTTCCTGCTGGCTTTCACGATGCTGTAATATGGTTCAGACCTGTGAGTGTCCTAGAGACTAGGAAAGACCTGGACCACTCTAAACAAGATGATAAGGAACTGAGTTACAGGAACTCAGCTACAAAATAATCAATTCTACTAACAATCAAGGCAAACACACATGGATGACTGGAGCACTGGATTGTGCTAGGATTTCAGTTATGTCTCCTCTCTCAGAGTCCTTATCCACAGAAACTGTGAGATAATAAATATGTTTTGCTTTATGATACCATATTTGAAAAGTTATAATTTGTTATGCAGAGAAAAAACATAGCACCTTAGAGGTAATTATTGTTCATTTTCTCATTTCTTAGACATTCAAGACACTTGTTATAAAGGGTAATATATAATTCAAAAACATGTCACTATCAGTGATAGATTTGATTAGAATTATTTTGCACATTTACTCTTATGATATTCAAAATGAGAATGAATTGTCATTTGGTTTACAAGCTGGAGTTATAGTATTTAAATTTGTGTTTTCATATAGAGAATTAAATAGGAGAATAGAGTCATAAAATTAACAGGTTGTCAACTATCTTTGATAAGTGTAGACACTTATTGGATAAATCAATATTTAATTAAATGATGTGGTATGAAGACTGTTTTCTTGGTCATAATTAGTAGTATAAAATGTCAGAAACTTTAAAGCCATATAGACATTTCTCACATGAGCAATATTGAAATACTTTTACAGATATCAGATATCAATGCTCACATAGGATTTGCCTCTGTGGAAAGTGTGGTGTCCTTCCTTCCCTTACTACCTCTGGCAAAGAGTTTCTATTCCTCAGCCATGCTCTCTGTGTAACCATTGCTAAACCATTTCATTGGGTCTGGAAAATAAATTCCATTTTTTAGTGAGTACAGCATTTACTCTATGATTTCATAGTTCAATTTTTTGTAATGTATTTTGTCAATTAAAGATCCACTATACAAAATCTGCTTTCTTACAACATTCAAAAATAGGATTTTGTATACTAAGGCTCAAAAGAAACAAGTGTTAAGAGAAAATGGATCAAATATATGTATTGATTCCTTTTTCTGATTGTTTGGTTCATTAAGATGGCTGTATCTCATAGTAGTTATAATGTCAAATTTAGACAAGGCTAAAACCATACCACTGTAAGACTGACTTCATATAATTTCTTTGGAAAGATCTCAATATTTCTCTCCTCCTTGTACCCTTCCAAACTCACTTATTGTCCAATTGAGAGGAGTTCCTGTCTAGGTCATAATTTAAATTGGTTGAAAAAGGAGGATTTGTCATCAATAGCCTTCATGTTCCTTATGAACTTGTGAAGAATGAAAATTCCTTGGTCTCACTGAGACTGAGTAAATGAGAAGTTTAGACTTGACAGTGTTTAGGGTAGAAGAGATTATCTCTCAGAAGCTTTTTAGTCCCCATAGATGCTCCTTCAAGTAACTTTAGGCTATTGCACACATAATTTCTACTTTTCAAAATATATCTTAATTCCAATGGGAACCTTCCTTCCACAATTTATTTCATCACGAATTTGTTTTTTTCTTTTTTTTTGTGGGGTGGGTTGGTGATTACACAGCTCATTTGTCTTTGAGGACAATTTCAAATCTAGATATCAATTTTAAAATCATGATACTGTTCACCTTTGTCACTCTTTGTAGTCTGCTCCTGAGGGGCAGAAGTCACATACATCTCATTTTGTGACACTAGGCCCTAGGGAAACAAATTTGCAAGATCTGAGTTTTGCTTTGAAATTTAAATGGAAGCCTGTCACCACTTCACAAATAAGCATATTTTGAATTTGAGAAACAGATGCACACTGGCTGCTATTGCCATCACAAACAAAATATCAAAAGGAGAACAATGTTACTCTTAGAACCAAGCTAAAAAGTTATTTTGACTCTATAGGTTAAAACTGAATAATATTTTCTAAGTTTCTGACTTCCATTTCTTTTCTTTTGTATGCCATAAGAATAGAAATCCTGGCAGCCTGGAATAAGACAACATGAATGAAATTACCTGGCATGTAACAGGTGCTCAATAAATTGTAGACTTGTTCTGTTTCCCAGGCTCCACATCCGGGTTTTGTGCCAGACAACTTCATTTTCCAAAATCATTTTCCACGTAAGCCAGCTGGGCCATATTCATAGTCCGTATGTTCCAGGCAGATAAACTCACACCTACTGGCTGAAGACTGTAGCAAAATCATTTTCACTCACCCTGTGTTTTTGACTATTTTTATCCTTTTTCCCCTTGCTAGTAATTGCCTCAGGTAGATGATAAATAATTTAACTCAAGGGAACATTCTGATTAATAATAGTAATAATAGCAACAAGTTAAAATGAATTGGACAATTTATATAGAAAATTTAACATGAGTCTGTTGTTCTTATATATAATGGCTGACTCACCCTTGAAAGTGTAGTTTTCTGATCAAGGTGATATTATCCTCAAATTCTGGATGAAGAGAGTAACATAAAGGGAAGAAAAGTATCAAAGTATCTCACTCAAAGTCACACATCTAAAATCTGACAGAGCTGGAGTTTGAGTAAACTTTAATAAACCAGAAATTCAAGAATGGTTGTGGTGGTATCCTGCACACTTGTGATCTTGCTGTTCAGAGGTGAAGGTGGGAGAGGCACTGATCTGAAGCTAGCCTAGGATACATAGAAGACCTTGTCTCAAAATACAGCTCTTAAAATGTTAGGATACTTGAGGAGTCAGTATATTATGTCAACTTCAGATTAAAATGCGTCCGGTTTTTTTTTTTTAACAGAGATTCAACTTACTTATAAATGTCCAATATACTTGAATGAAATTCACTGTGTTGTGTGTATATTTATGTCTCCATGGTCAGATATAGGTAAATACTTTTAAAATGATGAAAATCAGAGTGAGATAAAATATGGCATTTAAAAAAAAAAACATCAAATCATCAAGAATTAAAAAGACCAAACATACCTCTAGCTCTAGAGACTAGCTATTTACTTTCACCACTCAATCTACATACCGAAGAATGGACATATGATCTTAAACATAATCTATTTCCAGTTTGGATCTCCCTTCCTTTCAGCTATAGGGAACATTTTATAATACCTCATTATTCCTCCATGAAACGTCCAATCCAAAAGGTACTAAAACTGCCAGGTGCAGGGAAGAGACACCTGCTCCTGGATTCTTACTCCATGGACTATGACAGTGGGGGGTTGTTTACTTTTTCTCCTTCCATATTGACACAGCTGTAGAATTCTGTTACTTTCTGAAAAACTAGTGTAACCCTTGCTCCAACACACAAATCAGTTTTATTTATTTATTTAAAATTAATCTCAGTGAAGCCTACCTTACGGGACTTTTACCGTGTAGGAGCACTGACACAATAAGAGAGCAGAGATGCTTCATTCTGCAAATCTAATGTTTCCCAATGGAACCACTTTATGGATAGTTTGTAAAAGGGAATTGAATGAATTGTGGGGGGTATTGGAAGGTGGGGGTCATGGGAGGGTGGGGGGACTCATACAGTAATAATGAAATGACACCATAAAACCCTAGCTTTTAGACAGCAATCTACTGAGGAAGCTGCAGGCACCCCTTGGTATGAGGGGTGTGAATAGAATGGAAGGAAGCCTTACCTCAAGAAAAATTGCTCAGGCCTACATCTTCCTGTCCCAGTTATTGGTTCCTTCCCACACTGAGCTGTTGATCAGAGAGACCACAAGTTCCCCAAAATGTGACAGAATTCTGTCAAAGCTCTTGAATACCTGCTGCAGGCCTAAGGTAAGACCCTATTGCCGAAGAAATTACAGAGTGTCATCAAACAACATCAAGAGATCCTGCCAGATCCAGAATGGTAACCAGCTCCCAGATGTGTAGCACTGGAAGGTGTGGCATGGGCTTCCAGGGGAAATTGGTCAATGATATTTGGTGAAAGCAGAGACCACTGATATACAATATAGACAGTTGTCACAAGAATGCTGAACACATGGCTATATGGAAGATACCAGCAAGTCAAAAAGCGCTCATCTGTGCAATAGTGTCACTAACCCTAGGAGGGTAATCAATGGCTTACTAATTGCCTGAGAGATCCAGTTAGTGACAAGGAAACCTTAACTGGAACTGGGATCCATGGCAAAATCCTATGGGGACCAAGAACTTGGGCTCCTAAGGGAAATTCCCACTACCAGAGAGCTACAGAGAGGCTACACCCATTAGGAGCTAGCCAAAATAGCAATGTTGTCTCATTTAGCCTATATTGATCTCACACTCCGATGGAGATTCTGTTTGTATTTTTCAAAAGGCATTGAGAGAGACGGGGACAACTCAATTCCACCTACAAGCTATTGGATTATGGTTGGTATCCTGTCAGGAGACAAACCACACCTAGCCTTCACACAAGGCTCAACTGAAACATATGAGAAAGTGACAAGACAAACAAGAGACCAATCACCACAGCAAGTCTGATAACCCATGAAAGGTCAATGGAGTCAGATACCAGTGATACCCAACACAACCCAGGGCAAAGATCCAGAGACACTTAAGATCTCAATAAAGCTGACTTAAAACTCACCCACTATGACTCAGAGAACTTAACGGAAGAGGGGGCAGAAAGATTGTAAGAGCCATGGTGGGGGCGAATATACAGAGACAATGCCCCCCTCAGCAACAATACACCAGGGGAAAGGGAAAAAATAATGAAAAACTGGCTACCTCAGGTGCAGTTCATACCCCCTATCCTGTGGACAGATCCAGTATGCACACCCGGGAAGGAACCCAGTTGGTAGGGGACAGAGAGGAGGGAAAGGGGGACATATTCATAAGATTTTTTTCATACAATGTATATAATTATTCATAATAAAGATATTAAAAATAGAACACAGTGTCAATATGTATAAAAATTAATTAGATTATTCTCAGAGCAGGAGGTGGGGAAGAGTCTCTTTTACATTAAAGTGGTCATAGAAGGCAGTTTTGGGAAAAATATTTTATCAACATAGTTAGATTTTTGTTTATTACTTTTGCTGTTTTCTAAATTCTCTCCTATACATAAAATGTTCCTTCTGGGACTGTTTCTTGTTATCCTAACTGACATCCTGAATGAGTGTCTTTAGTGACGGACTGGAGAGAAAGGACTCTTGTACAGCTCGTAAGTGTTTGAAAATTGTCTTGATTTAGCTTTTGATTATGAAGATGGTTTCCCTATGCATAGAGACCTCTGCTTGATGCTTATTTTGTTCTGCATTCACCTTGTACAGGAGTGATTGAATGGGAGTAGATGGTCATTGGATTGAAGGAATACCTTCATATGTATGGAAAGGTCTTTTAGGACAAGAAAAAGCAGTTTGGTGACTAGAGGAAGACCCAAGAAAGCACCCCCCTTTAGTAAAACAGGGGAAACTGAACAAAAATGACTTTGCATCCATAGGTGATATACAAAGGAGATATAAGTTTTAATAAAAGTACTTCAAAAAGCATATGGAAAAATGGGATGGGGCTTCAAAATAGAAATTTATATTATTAGATGAAATCTACAATTTTGAAAGATGATTCAGATGATGTATTGAGAACATTTTAATGGGGATAGAGACCAAGAGATCAGTTAGGAAGCTATTGCCCAGGTGAAACTGTGGTTAGAGATTGGACTAGAGGGGAAATAGTGAGCCCCATCTCTGGTTTATCCTCTAGAGTTGACTACCAGTAGATTATTTGTATCAGAAACTCTAGGAAAATATTCTATACTAATTTACAAACTAACAAAATGAATGCTAATTAAGGCTAACATTTTGAGCCCACTGTAAAGGAAAGCATTGACCTGAAGATAAAAAATAAACCCACCAACATTAAGAATAACAAATCCCCATTTTTGTTTTAAAGGTGGAGGAATGTAGCCGACCTTCCAGAAAATTGAAGATGTGGACATTTCCTCCTTGTTAGCAAAAAGCTTCAAAATCAATGATGTGAATCCAATGAGAGATTCCTCAGCCATTTCTGTCGCCCAAGCATCAGTGGACCAGAGCTCTGCCTGATTACCCTCTGTCTCTGCTTTATGCTTTCTCTTTCTTTGCTCCTTTACTTGCAAATCTTCTCTGTGCAGTGCAGAGCAATTTTCTTGCTTCACAGCTCATCCCATCCCAGAAGCAAAAACCAAACTGCTGAGACTACCTGTCTTTCAATATACTTTTTTATATAGTTCTTGATTAAAGAAGCATTCTGCTATGAGCCATTGAGAGAACATATTTCCATTCCCATTATATTAAAAGTTAATTTTTATTAATAAAAAATTTTAATAGCAAGAACATAATGCCCATAATAATTGAATTAATATAAATCATTAATTTTTTAAGAATTAAGTGTGTTTAATGTTATCATCAGTAACTATTAAGAATTTTTAAATTATTGATAGCATAGAACATTTTTATGCTCATTTCTTTTGGACTCTAGATAAAGAACATAATTTAAATTTAGAATATCATTTTAATGCATTTTTAAGATATTCTCTCAAAGGTTTATTTTTTAAAGTTTTTGTCAAGTCAATAGTAAATGATCTCCCTTTGTTCCACAAATTATTTCAGTTTAGTGGAAATTATTGTCATTATGTTCCACTATTTAAACAGAATTGGGTTACAGCTTAATTTAGAAAATCTCCTTTTCTCCTCACTTATTTCATTGTATTTCTTGCAGCAATATCGGTACCTCTTTTCAATGACAATGTGATGGCAATTATTTTCTTTTAGGACTGTTGTTCTTTTCTCTGAATACTGCTCTATTAATCAAAACCACGGCAGCTCAGCGCTTGCATCGCAGCATAAAATGTAATTTATTAAAATCTTTTCCGGGCAGACCTGAGACAGGGAATTCAGTTTTTATTAATACTTTCTCCATTTTGGGCTTAAGGAAAGCTGAATTAAATTCAGTACAACTGGTGACACTATCTTCTCTCTCAATTTTTTGAAGCACAGAAATAGGCCTCTGTCATTTAAAATGAAGTAGGAAAAAAAAAACACTTCTTGAAGGCATGTGACATTTTTATGCCTTCTGTTTTGAACTTTCTGGGAAATTGTCACTGTAGTTTAGTGCTGAGGCTAGTCTTGTGGTCAGGAGAGAGGAATAGTCTATACAACTTGACTTCAGAATGGTCCAACTACTTTTACTTCCTAAATTCCATAGAAGTCCAGGTAACAAAACCAAATCAGATTAGCTGAAAAGTCATTTTCCCAGGGAACTTTTAGTACTGAATAGGAGCAGATTCATTGAAGTAAAACAAAAATAGTTATACCTAAATTTGGATTTAGTATGTAAAACTTGAAACATTAGTAAAACAAGGGTTAATTCATACTTTTCTGGTCTAGAAAAGGGAAAAAAAACTTTTTTTTTATTGTCCATAATGAGTTACATTATTTAATGGGCAAACAATGAGTTGTTATCACCATTCCCCAATGCCCCTCTTCCCCATCCCCAATCGGCTGGATATCCTCCTCCGTGGGATGTCTGGATCAGTCCTTGGGGCAGGGACCATGGACAACCTAGTATTCAGCCCAGTTCTCCTGGCCCTAGTGTGTTGTTACTCAGGGGCATCATGCCTCTGGATATTCTCTCCCACCTAGGCTCTCACAATCTTTCAGCCCCCTCCTCTGCTTGGTTCCCTGAGTCTTGGTGGGTGAGTATTAAGGCTGCTCTAATGTTGAGAATTTAGGGGTCTTTGTGTTGAATATCATTGGTTTCTGTCTCACTGGCTTATCCTGTGTTGATTGAATGGCTGTGGCTGTGGGTCCCTTGTTCATCTCATCATTCTCTGCAGGGTTCCATGTGGATCCTCCACGATATGACTGTGGTGGCTCAACTGTGGTAGCTCGTCTCTTGCCCCCATCAGAGAATAACTTTTTTTAAAATATTTTATTTATTTATTTTGAATCAGAGAGATACAAAGAGAGAGAGAGAGAGAGAGAGAGAGAGAGAGAGAGAGAGAGAGAGAGAGAGAGAGAGAGAGAACACCAGGGCCACCACCTTGTGGGTCTGGCTTATGTGGGTCCTGGGGAATTGATTGAACCCAGGGCCTTAGGCACCGGAGGCAAGTGCCTTATCCACTGAGCCATCTGTCCAGCCCGAGAATAACTTTTTGAGGGAAGCAAGGACAAGAGGAAACTGAGTCCAGCTTTATACAATCTAAAGCCAAATAGTTCAGCATTCAGGTACTTTTCTGAATAATTTCTTTAGACCTTTCCCATGTAAATTATTTCTTCTTCCTGTGTATTTCTTCACTTCTCAACTTAATGAAAATAACTAAAAGCTGTTCCATATATACATATATATATATACATATATATCATTTATGTAAATAGAATAGAATATGGATACAGTGATGTATACATAGCTACATATTTCCTTATTTTTGTCACATCTATTGTTTTGTTTTACTTTAGTAACTAAAATTTTAATACTGAAGCATATTGATTGTAATAACTTTTGCCATTTTGGGAAAGTGGGAAGCATTTCCTGCAGTGTTGTATCCACTGGTAAATCGAACCTGCTATGGTAAGTAATCCACCACTCATGCTCATGCTGGCAGCTCTAGTCAAGCTTAATGGGTCACATCAATCAATCAATCAATCAATCAATCAATAAAACCCATCAAAGTAGAAGTGTAACTGGTTGGGACAAAGAAAGAGTTCAACAGAGGGAGGATGTGGAAGGCAAATAATAAAAGTTAACACAAGGAGATTGTAATCATTATACATTATACACATGTATAAAATTGTCAATAAAAACTGTAATAAAAGAATCATCAAGGAATGTTCCACATTAAGGCTTTGTTTTCTGTTTTGAAGGTTCAAGGTGCGATGTCAGGGTACCAGCATGGACAGGGTTTGGTGAAGTTCTTCTGCCAGGTTGCAGACATCTGCCTCCTATGGCCTGTGCTTATGGAGATACAGGGTAGAGTGTGTTGCTCTCCTGACTCAATTTCCTTCCAAAGACCCCACATCCTAATAGTATTGACTGGGGCTTAAAATTTCAGCATATCTGGCTGGAAAGATGGCTCAGCAGTTAAGTGCTTGTCTGCAAAGATTAGTGACCCATGTTCAATTCCTCACTATACACACAAAGACAGCTGAACAATGTGGCACATATATCTGGGGTTTGTTTGCAGCAGTAGGAGGTAGTGATATTCTCTCTCTCTTTTTCTCTTTATCACTCTCTCTGCTTACAAATAAATAAACCCAAATATTTAATTTTTTTCCAATATATAAATTCTTTAGGGACAAAATAATTCAGTCTTCTAACACCATTTTTATTTTCTTTAGATTTCATTTCTTAAATATTTGATGTTAAGAAATAAATTGGCTCATAATTTATAATTAAGTACTATTAAATATGGCATTTCATTATACTTTAAAAGCATTGTGCAAATCCCACATTATTTAATCTCCATGGAAATAGCTGAACTACCTGCAAATTTCACAGGCACAAACAATTAGTAAGCTCTATGGAAGAAGTTTTAACATTTGTTCATGTAATGACAAGGGGCTCTCCCAACAGAATGGTCCTCCTACATTCCTAGAAGTCCTGAGAGATAGATGTTAATATGCCTGTGCTATATAATTTGGTTCAATATGCAAAAGTTTAGAGCAATCTGAATCAAATAACTCATTATTTTAGTTCTCTCTTTATTTTCATCTTTCCCCTTAGTTTCTTTTTTTTTATTATAACTTTTTTTGTAAATATTTTATTTATTCATTTTCAAGCAGAGAGAGAGAGAGAGAGAGAGAAAGGCACCAAGGCCACCACCTTGTGGGTCTGGCCTATGTGGGTGGGGGGGGGAGAGAGAGAGAGAGAGAGAGAGAGAGAGAGAGAGAGAGAGAGAGAGAGAGAGAGAGAGAGAGAGAGAGAGAGAGAGAGCGCACCAGGGCCACCACCTTATGGGTCTGGCTTATGTGGGTCCTGGGGAATTGAACCTGGGGCCTTAAGCACTGGAGGCAAGTGCCTTATCCCCTGAGCCATCTCTCCAGCCCTCCCCTTAGTTTCTTGATGCTATCCCCATTCTACTTCAATATTTGTCAAGTTGAAGTTTGAATGTTTGACATTTTAATTTCCACTCCATCCGTAGCATTTGTCAATTTTAGAGATGAATTATAAATCTATAGCAAGCTATTCTGAGGAGACTTGGGGATAGCAATGGTTTACTACCCAAGGTCATTATTTTTCTATGCTAAATTTTATATGCAGGACATTACAGCAGACAAAGGAATGCAGTTACTTGTGAATTCTTTGAGTAGTGAACTGTTAAGGATATGTAGTTTGTAGGTGCCAATTAGGAAAGAGGGAATGCAGTAGTAAAAAGCACTTAATGGACGGAGAAATGGCTTAGTTGTTAAGTTGTTTGCCTGCAAAGCAGAAGGATCAGAGTTTGTTTCCCCAGTGCCCATGTAAAGCCAGATGCATCTGGAGTTCGTTTATAGTGACTAGAGGCCCTGGCACACCCATTCTCTCTCTGTCTGCCCTTTCTCACTCACTCTCTCAAATAATTAAATACAATATTTTTTAAAAGGCATTTAAAAGCCAAGTCATGAGAAATATTTGTATACCTGTAAATGTGACATGTACTCACCAAGAAGTTGATATCAGATCCAATTTATTTCAAATATGGACCTATGTTGAAGTTTCCATTGATTAGTACTTTAGGGGAAATTTTGGATATAAAAAGAAATAATGAAAATAATTAGTAAATAAAATATTAATTGACTATGTTGAGTATTAATAAAATTCATTTGAATATTAAAATATGTTCAGAGAGTTTTTGTGTTTTTCTTGATGGTACAGAGTTATTAAGCAGTGTTTCTTTGGCTAGAATACAACATTATTTTTCAGTATCATCTAAGTTGTAAATAATAATAACTACTCAGGCCATCAGTATGTCTTTTACATTATGGAAGGAGGTTTGCTTGAGCTATTTCATGTAATTTTACCAAAGCTCTATTCACGAGGGTCCCATGTTATATTCTTATTATGTAATAGACAGTGGCCTTGTAAGATCACAGAAAAAGTGAAACTGTGAAACCCAAACTCAAATCTAAGTCTCTCATAGGCAAGATTCTTAACTGACATACAACCCCAGAGAGTATATGCATTCAGTACCTCCCAACCACACATTAATATCACAAAGTAAGAAGTTTGAAATAGCATCTGCAAACAACACCAAAAAAATAAAAAAACAACACTTTTAAGATTTCTCATGGCACACAAGCTTCAGTAGAAACTATTTTAAACTATAAACTTGGAATTTCTAGATTAATAGGTACTGGAACGTGAGCTGCAATATGAACATCATGACACAGCTTCTGTTAGGTTGCTATCTGTTACCCGGTGGGACTTTACAGCTGCTAGTGAGCCAACCACACTACAGTCTGTGACCCCTCAACCATGCATTAAGTAATTCCTATAAACTCATTGATTCACAAAAAATGTAAATTTCAAAAGATTTTTATAAGTAAATATTAAACCATAGAAGAAATAATCATAGCAAAATCCTGGCAACAAAGTATAATACCCATAATACATAGTGATAAAGTGTCATGAACCACACTGCAAGACATCTCTTTGAAGAGTAATTTTGGGGGCTGGGGAGATGGCTCAGTGGATAAAGCACTTGCTACGAAGTATGAGTCCCTGATTTTGGATCTTCAGAATCAGTGGCAAAGCCTGGCTGTGGCAGGTGCCTGGAATCCTAGGACACCTATGGCAGGAAGAGAGACAAGGGGAAGACCTTATGCAAGGAGCTCACCAGCCAGCCACCAGCCAGCTGGGTAAACACAGTGCTGAAAGCATCCTGAGACTCTGGCTCAGAGTAAGGTGGAAGGCAAGGACTGAGAGTGTGAGTCATTCTCTGAACTCCGTATGTGATTCCTGGTGCAGGTGCGCTCACACTCATACACGTGAACACACACACACACACACACACACACACACACACACACACACACACACACACACACACACCTTTGTGAGATATGCTTGCAAGCACATGTTCTTATTTCCACAACAGAGTTTACTCCATGTCACATCCTCTGCTCATTTGATCTTTCTGACAATTCAGAGGCAGAAGCTAAGCATGGGTTCTGTTTGTTATTCTCTGCAAATTTCCCATTATTCTGTGATACTTTCCAAAGAAAATAATTATTATCTATCTCCCACAGGGAATGCCAGACTGTATATAAAACTATAATCAGTTTATTCCATTTCAACCACCGAACTGTATAATGAACAAGCTTTTCTTGCAATTTGGTTAAGGAAATAAAAATAATCATAATGCATTCACTTTAAAAATCTTGACATTCACCACCACCTACCAATACTGAGGATCCAGAAACTTATTCTTTTTTTAAATATTTTATTTATTCATTTTCAAGCAGAGAGATACAGAGAGAGAGAGAGAGAGAGAGAGAGAGAGAGAGAGAGAGAACACCAGGGCCACCACCTTGTGGGTCTGGCTTATGTGGGTCTTGGGGAATTGAACCCGGGGCCTTAGGCACTGGAGGCAAGTGCCTTAACCGCTGAGCCATCTCTCCAGCCCAGAATCTTATTCTTAATGAGTGGGAATACAGAGAAAGTTAGTTTTAGGTTGCTATTAAAAAAAAAAAAAACTACAAAAGAAATTTTTGTGTTCGTCTTGGTTCTTCAAGAATAGCTAAGACAAAATATAATATTTATAAAAGATGGCATCACAAAGACTGAGAAATTAGATGAAATTTAAAGATGGAGTACATGGGATTTTCTCCTGCCACTTGAACACTGAAATGATTTCCATTCCTTTCTTTGAGGAAGCATATTTCAACAATTCTAGTTCAGCACATAAATATTATGAAAACTCAGTTAATATTAGAATTCCTTAATTAAAATAATTTCATATATATTCATAACATGGAAAGCATTTGCATTTAATGGGAGAGGAAAGTATAACTCTACTAGACAAAATCAGGCAAGGGCTTTGATTTTTTGGTGCTTGTTTGAGCTGCTACACCACTAACTCATAGTCATAAAGTTCTTAGCTTGTCAGTCTTTTTAGCTGTTTTGTAGCTGAAAGCTGATACACTCATTCTAAAAAAATTTGATATTTTGACTTGTATATTCAGAACTGTTTATTTCTTAGTCTCAGGGGAAAAACATCAACCTTACAAAGGAAAATAAATGTGGATAAAATGCCTGTATGACTGGTAATATATTGGCAGAGTTAGTGGATGCCTCTTTTCCCTGCGTAATTATTGTCAAAAATCCTCTTCAGGCTCAAAATTCCAGATTTTCATGTTCAATTTCAGTCGATAACTTTACTAGGGTATTTTCATGTCCTAATCACCTCTCAAACTCAGTGACTTAATGGAAATGGTTACCTTTCATGAGTATGGAAGAGTTGGACTGGTCTCCTTCTGGCTTTAGCTAGGCTTGTCATGCTGGCGGCCATTTTGTGCTGTTCAGCTCAGTTATCAGCTTGACTGGAAGCTGGATGCCCCAGTGTCCTGGAGTCATTGCACTCTGTTCTGCTTGCCATTCCCTTGCTGCTTTCTTCCTGTTCTCGTGAGAGGGAGTAAATGGACAGTTACAGGCTCCAAATTAGCCCAAGTCCCTTTCATTGTGGTTGAATCAGACCACAGCATGAGCCTGTGTCAGGGAAAGAGGACCAAGAAGTTGCAGAGTGCAAGCTGTGGCACTAGTCAGTCACACACTTCAGTTGGTATCCCCTCCCTCAAACATGCAGACATTGGATATTTATCTTCATGAAACTCCCACATTTTGAATTCGCCAGCTACACATGCCTTCTCAAAAAATAAGCTAATGATTACTTTTTAAAATATATAACCTGGTGCATTCAACATGCTACAACTTTTAACCAACTATTTTTGATATTAATTTATTTTACACTTTTCTCCACTATGTACACAGACAAGACTTTCAAATCCTTGTATTTTTTTATGTTGACAAAGATAGAACTCTTGTTATATTTTGTCTGCTTATTACAACTCTGTTTTTCCTTCCTTTGTAAGTAAGCCTGCTGGGAAAATATCAGATACAATAATCCTACAAACCTTGCCAGAGAGATAATTTGTATTTACAATTCAAATGATTGATTATTATAACCAGATGAGTATTGCTTTGAAGCCTACCATGTGCCCTTGATTGGGAAGATAGTAAGATTATTCAGTATTCCTGTGTTGATTTGCATCCTTCAATAACAAAAAGTGTATTTTTTATTGTCTAGATTATATTTTCACTGCTGTTCTTCAATGTCTTTGATCTAAATGGCCTTGTATTATATAGAACCTCTTGTTTGAAAAGTAACATAGCATTTCTGGACCTTGCAAAGTATCTATAACTCAATATTTTCTAAAAAGTTGGAAATTTCAGTACAGTAGTTGTTTAATGTAGTGTTTCAGTGTCCCTTGATCAGGAAACATTTTTCGCAACATTTTTCCAATGCATTCTTTACTTCAAAACATATATTTCCAATTTGTTTCTCATTTTACAGAAGCTTGCAAAGCCTCAGAAACATTATGTCATTTCATAAGGACTGAGATGTCTATCATAATATTATTTAATTAATATTAGGAAAATCCAAACTAAGCAGAGAATCATTTTAGTTGACAGTTGAGTCAGGGAAGATGCTATCTTTTTCAGTGGAAACCTTTTTCATCACTAGTTTGGGGACTAAACTGGAAGTCTTAATGTTTAAAATTCATTCAATATAATCTTTAAATTTCTTCAAAGTAAGTGTAGTTCAAAAACGATACTGTCCTTTTCTTCAAACTCTAACAAATACTGGCTAGTTAATTAGAGAATAATTATTTTCTTCAATTTAAATTAGCAATATTTTTTCTTAGTATTTTAATTTTTTTTGCCTAGTTACCTCAGCCTAATATAGTTGTGAAAAACCATAAAAAACTGTACAACAGAATGTACTGCAATAACCATTGGTAAGCATCAGTAATATTTCATTAGAGTAAATGAAATGACAGAATAATTGAATTTGTTTTTATTCTATGTGTAAGGGGTGCACAAAATCTGTGTGGTCTGTGTATCCTTTCTAATGAAGCCATCTGCTACAAAGTGGAAGGACAATCAAAATTGTTGGCGTGTAGCTAATATTCTAGTCATCCAAAGCTTGAGATGCAATGTGCAAAGAACACGATGATATTCTTGCTTCCGGAATTGGATGGCTCCTAGAAATGTGATATAATGATATCTCCCAACACATATAATTTGTCTCACATAAAGAAACAATTTCCTACTCAATATTGTTGAACTTCTCCAGTTATGGAATCCCAGCTATATAATTGCTTTTTATCACCCGCAAACTTAATTACCTGAACTGAAAAATATTTTGTTACTGTAATTGATTTCAAAAGCAAATTATTTTGTTATGATAGGAAGTGAGAAAGCAAATGTTGAGGAATAATAATGGAGAACACAATGTTTTACAAATGTATGCACTTGTGGGGACTTTTCTATCACACTTTGGAATTAATATTTCAAAGATAATCCTCACCATCCTAGATATGCTTTCAGAAGACATGTTAGTATTTAACTATTTTCAGAAATTATTTCCACTTAGTTTGTATGAATTTCATTTGTTGTCTGAAGTAATTTAAGGAGATTGGAAACCCATGCTTCCACATTGTTCTACTGCCCTGTGGCAGTTTCAAATTCTGTTATGTTTCTTTCATTTCCAGTATTTATTGCTTCTATTATCTTAAGTCTTCCTGCTCCAGTTTTCAATTTACATGGTTGCATAGTTTTCCTTCTGGTTGTTATTAGCTTCTATCAGAAGAATTTTTCCCCAGCAACAACGTGGCTTTGTGAACCTGTGCTTCTCAGCAGAGGACCCAGAAGTCCAGCTAAAATAATAATGACGAACAAGGAAATAGCTGTGTAGTCTTATGTATCCCAATTTTAAAATGTTTTTATACTAAATTTGATAACTGCACACCCCAACAAGACACATTTTAGTTAAATTTGTCTGATGGAGAATATTTAAAGGATAATGAATGATTTTAATATGTAGTTGCCACTAATCTGAGAAGTTGAACTACAAGAATATTTTCCCTAATAAATTATTTTTTAATTATATTTATATTATAAATTTTAAAGTATGAACATATTACATATTGGACATTCTCCCATTCAGTTTTATTCCTATCCCTTACTCACACCCTCATTTTTCTGAGTGTTCTCTTCAGTGTGATTGTCGGTATTAACTTTGGGGTCATGAATACACCAGTGAAGTCATTCTTTGTGTGAGTGTGTATTTGTGTAGAGAATGTTATTGGTGTGATGTGTACTATATGGATGTGTTTTTGTGCATGCTGAAGCACTCCCTATGCACATACATGTGGATGCCAGAGATGAAAGTCCAGTGTTCCTCACCATTCTTTCTTTTGCACTTTTAATGAGATGGGTCTCTTACTGCTTCTGAGTTTGTCACTTTTCAAACCTCAATGATTCTCCAGTCTCTACACAAAACATTCTGAGCTTAGAGGCAAATGCGGCCATGCTCTGTTGTTTGAGAGGATAGTGGGGAATCCAGCTCAGGTGGTCTAGCACCTTTCAGGAGTTCATGCTTGTGTGGGAAGCACTCTAATTAACTGAGACATTTTCAGCTTCAAAAGTGCAGATTATGCCAGATGGTTTGGGACCCATTTCTGAATAAAAGCTATTTTATATTAAATATAATCTTTAAACTAAAAGTTAAGTAATGAGTGAATGAACATTTTAGTTAAGTATCTAGTTATATTTTAGAAAACAAACCTGTGATGGTTAATGGTACCAACATGGTTAGGCTTAGGAATAACCAGATAGCTGTAAACACACTGTTTCAATGAAAATAAATTGTATTTGAAAATGGCATAATTAATATCTGAATCTTTATATGCTAGCTAAAACAAATAAAGTTAAATTAAAAAGAACATGTTTTCCCTGTACCTGTGAGAGTGATTAAAGATGAGGTTAGCTTTTGCATCAGTGGAGTAAGAAAAGAAAATCCGACTTTTTCTCTTTTACACTCTTGCATAATAACCAAACCTTTGAAGGGCTAGATAGAATTTAATTAATTAATTAATTAATTAATTAATTAATTAAAACAGAAAAGGAAGGGTGAATTAGCTTGGTTTCAATTGAACTATCCCTCTTTTTCTGTTCCTGAACATCAATGTTGCGAGTCTCACACTTATGATTTGAACTAAGACTTACATCCTTGGTTTACCTTCTGAGACATTTTTATGTTGAACTTGAACTTTGACTCCAGACTTTCTGGGCCAGGACCGCTCAACCTCATAATCACATTTATCATTGTATATTTTATATATTTCTACCTTTTGGAGAATCAGGACTAATACACACAAAATTAAACACACAAAAGTTTAAACACACAAAAATAACTTTCTTATTAGATAGCCTTTTTCTTAATTAAGAAAATCTTTTTCTAAATATATTTTTTTTGTCTGACAGGCTATTCCCATGGCAAAATTTGGAACAAAGGATAGGTACATATAGTGAATATAAAGGCCATGGAATACCTTGAGGAAGTATTGCCAATTGTGGCTTTTTATAAGGCTTCACCTTTGTTTTCTTACTCAATGTGCTTATTACAAATTAAGCCTCTTTATCTGCCCATGAAGCAAAATTTTCTCTCTCAAGTCCCTGATAAATTTTCATCATCTTTTGTGGGAAGAATATATTGAAGTTTAGATAACTTACCACAGTGACAACTCTATCCTAAAAGTAGGTAGGTCCCCCCATTCCTCTACCCTGTCTTTGGTTCACTACCCTCTGAAATAAGAACTGTCACTTCTCCATGTCAGGATAAGGAACACATATACGTTCTCCAAGAATCTCATTAAACTGTTTCTAAAATGACAAGAATATAAGGTCCTCTGATTCTCCCCACAGATTCAACCCTGGATTCTTAAACAATGTTGAATGGCTAAGAGCAAATTAGGGTGCTCAACAATATACTACATGCTCTTTGGAAGTCAGTTCAGTTAATTTTAACATCCTATTAATTAGTCTCCTTTTCCAGATGTTCGTGTCTCAGATCTCAGTTCACAGGTACTTTCAGTTTTACTCCCCACTGGATTTTACAAAGTCTCTCAACAATTTGAATCCAGTCTGACCTTCAGGCTCATATATCCATCTGTGTAATGATTAGTGTCTAATGGGCATTTCATACATAGCTTATTTATAACTTCTTATTTACTCATATTTTATGCTGCTAAACATATTTCCCTTTCCTGGAAGTAAGAAATTTCATTCTTTAGGCAGCATGATGTAGTATGTGGGCATTATCCTTGGTTTTTCTTTTTTCTTTTTCTGTTAAGGTATCATCCACCATCAAATTAGACTTTCCTATTCTATATTTGGGCCACATTCCTATATCTCCAGTGTTCTCAAATGGTCCAAACTATCATCACCTTCTACCCAGATGGTACAATTCCACTTCACCTACTGTTTTCCTCTTCCCCTTTATTCTAATTTCGCTATAATGCATTTTATCTCACGTTGTTAAAATGTAAGCTTTAAGACATCAGAGACTCGATTTAGTATATTTACACATATCACCTTCTAATATAGTCTGACATATAGTTGAGTCTTAGTGAGTATATGCTTAAGTTTTAATTAAACCAATTTGATAAGGTATGCCTTTTCCTGTCATTTTCATTAGCTTTTACATAGGGTAATGTTATTCTTGTAAATCCCCATGAAGTCAGTTTAGTTAATTTAATACCCAAAACACATATTCAAGACAAGATAAACCCAGAGGATATTCAATTATCTTAAGGTAATACATTACCCAAGAATATTTCATAATTAGTTTTTCTTAAGTGATACCTAATAACTTGAATGCTGAAGGCTACTTAAGTGAGACATGTTTACTTTATATTTATAATCATGCAGCTAATTTCTGTGAGTGTCAGTGATTTGCTATTTTGCACATTTTAACTTCTTTTGAGAATTCTTCCTTGTTTGGCTGGAAATCTCTTACATGTCGTTGGTGGTCTATCACATCAATATGTTATGTGATCTTAATATGTTTTAGTATGCCCTCTGTCTGCCTAGTATCAATAATGACATTTACTTTACAGAGTCATAAAAAAGCTTGAGAAAATCTATTATGTTTCATGCTTAAGTATTATTTTTTGCTCTAGTATGGGGAGGGTATGTTTCTATAATGAAATAGTGGATATTGTGAGATGCTGTTAACCTTGGGCAGTAGAACTAATTTTACATAAATATTCAGAGAATTACAAAATGGAATGTGGATTAATTTCTGAAAAAGAAGCAGCAATAAAACAACTTTATCCTCAACAGTGATACAGCTGTGTTTATTGTTTCATTGAGCTATCTGCCCATTACACCATTTATCAGAGTCGAACTCTTTTGTGACAATGTAAGACTTTCAATTACAGATACAAGGCTTTGTATCACCATCAAAAACAAGAGTGGCTAAACTAGCCCTGTCATTATGTTACACTTTGTTGTTGTTAATTAACTTTTCTCCATGTAATTTATTCTTTTTAAACATTTACTGTGATGATTTTGAAAAATCACCTAATTGTCTTTTAAGTTATTTTGCTTCTCTAAAAGTAGATTATTTTTTATCTTATTCTTCTTGCTTTTTAAAATGTGTTTTCATTATGATAATGGACATGTTACTTTTTCAGTTCAAAAATAAACTTAAAAAAATACTAAAATAAACTATTGCTATTACTTCTCTGTCACACTTAATATTTGTTGCTAGATAGAATTATATTTATTATCTAATAGGTGTAAAGCATATATATATATGCTCAGTCCTCTACAGACGCTGTCTAGGGCCTATTGAAGATTATGTTTTCATGAATGTGTTTGGGGAGCATTGTAACTAGGGAACTCAGGTCAAGGATACAGTGTTATTCAGATCTCTTCATAACTTCTTTGATAGAATTAGTGGCACCATGAGGGAACTTCTGCTGGACAGTTTGAACAATTTGACAAGCATATAATCCAATTTACCATAATAAAATGCAAATAAAAAACAGCCTGGATTTCAGGCAAAGAGTTAAATAAGGATTTGTCAATATTACTTGTAGACCTGGGAGATGTCTTGGCATACTTTGCTAGAGACGAATGGATAACAGTCCCTATCAATTTATCCCATCTGCTTTCCATAAGAGTTAAATCCATTACATGCAGCCATCGGGATTAGCAGACAGCATGTGGAGGATTTTCTGATGATTCCTCATAATAACAAGGAATATAAAACAAACAGACAGGAAAAGAGGATGTGTGTGACTGGAACTAATTTATTAGGTATCAATTCTGACATTGAAAAAACATGACTTGAAAAGCTATTGATGGCAGCTTGAGAGGCATACAAAGAATTGTCAAGATTTCGAGGAATGATTGGGTAATGTAAGTAAGGTTGAAATTAAGTTAAATAATTGAAGCATCTAACAAAATTGATGATTTTTCGTCTCATGAATTTGAATTTATATCAGAAGTGAATAATATTAGAATGAAAAAATATAGACAATTTTAAGATGCTATTGAGAAAGATGACCAAAACTTAGTCTGTGCTCTGATGCTTTCCAAAAGGCAGCTACTCTATTATATGGTGAAGAAAAGTCTAGTGTATATATATATATGTATATATATATGTATATATATATATATATATATATATATATATATGTATGTATATATATATATATATACACATATGTATATATATATATATAGAGAGAGAGAGAGGTTTAATAAAATTAATGTTATAAACTGCTGAAAAATTGCAATAGATTAAGGCAATTGATTCTTACATTATGCCTACATTTAATACTGGTTGCCTTTAGAAGTGTGAGCAATTTAATTAGCACATCTTTGAATCTTTTGTAGGAAGAATCTCAAAATCACCTCCTCTTCTCTTTTGTGGATTCTATTTACTGTGATCACAAATATTCCACCTTCTTCAGGTTACATCTCTCTTTAGGTTTGTGTCCACACTAGATCAATTAGAGCCACATCACTACAGTTTTTAATCCAAGAAGAAAACAACATTTTTTCCTGACTTTCTGGAGCATGTATTTCCTTTTCATTGTTTCTGAACATAACACTAATTAAAGCACAGACACATCAAGGTATTCCACAATAATTACTTTTGTGTTAAGAGAAATAGGGATTTACCTGATTCTAATAATGTCTCTAGTTTACTGTTGCTTTCTTTTCCTTCTCTTGATGTATCCATATCAGTCCCAAACATATATGTGCACACATGTGTATGCATGTGTTTGTGTGTGCATGTGTATCATGATTCTGATATTTAAAAAGTATGCCTTATTGAGAATGATTTTTAAATGATACTCATTTTTAAGCCATTTTAACTTTTAAAATTAACCACTTTTATTAGTGAAAATAAGGTGTCAATTTTCATAATAACATGTTACTCTATATTAGCATAAAAATTAAATAGTGGAATCATATTGTTCATTTTTGTTTAATCAATTTCAAGCTATATGAAATCTCTATATCTTTCCTTCTCTCTCTCCATATGTGTGTGTATTTAAATTTATTTTAAGCTTTAGAAACAAAAATATTCTTTCAGTTTTTCTATGCATATTAAGTTGACATTGGTCACTTAATTTTCCATCTTAACCATATTCATTTAGTTTAACTAAACTGAAATTATTAAGAAACTAATTATGAGAAAATTAGAATTTTTCTGGTGTTTAGATTCATAAAGTGAATAATTATGCTTTGTCTGATATTAATTTATTTAATCAAAGTGGTAAAAGTATATATTCATTCATTATCATTTGGTAGGAAGCATCGCATAACTACTTATTGACCACTTAAAATTATGAAAAATAATGGTAATATCTTTCTTTTACTGTAATTGTCCTGCCAAACCACAAGAGTCAGGAAGAACCAAGATGATTTATCTCTGGGATTGAGTACACTCATAAAATCTCCAAGACATTAGCAATCTACATAATGGAAGTGAAGGAATGTGAGGAAGAATACTGCTCTATAAGAAAGTCAGAACAGAAGAGGAGAGAGGCAGATGTACTGCTCCCCTTGTGCACAGACACTCATATCAGCAAAATGAAAAAGAAATTCTTATCCCAGCATTATTCTTTTTTTTTTTAATTTTTTTATTGTCCATAATGAGTTACAACATTTAGTGGGCAAACATTGAGTTGTTATCCCCAATTCCCCACTGCCCTCCCCTCTCCCTTCCACTGGATAACCTCCTCCATGGGTCGTCTGGATCAGTCCTTGTGACAGGGGACCATGGATAGACTAGTAATCAGCCAGGTTCTCCTGTCTGTACCTCTGGATAATCTCCCCCACCACGGCTCTCACAATCTTTCCGCCCCCTTTTCCGCATAGTTCCCTGAGTCGTGGTGGATGAGTAATAAGTTTGCTTTAAGGTTGTGAGCTTAGGGGTCTTTGTGTCGAAAATCGTTGGTTTCTGTTCCACTGGCTAATCCTGTGTTGATTTAATGGCTGTGGCTGTGGGCCCCTTGTTCATCTCGTCTTTCTCTGCGGAGTTCCATTTGGATCCTCCATTGTATGACT
>PVHP010000082.1:99258-126440 GCA_004024765.1 Zapus hudsonius | reverse complement strand
ATCAGCTATCGGCCTATGGTCGGTTGGTAGGATTAGGTGAGCCCCAGCACTCTCGCTGCATCCTGAAAGATAAAAACACAATCTCCATCGGAGAGTGAGATCAGAGTAGGTTAACAAATATAAACAATTTTGGATTACCAGGATTCGATTTTTAGTAGCCTCCCTGTCAATTGGTCCCATAGTGCATCTTGTCTTGGGAGCCTAAGAGTATGGCCTAAGAGTAAGCCTATCGCCCTGAATCCCAAGTTCCAGACAGGGGGACCCCCTCACTAAGTGGAAAATTGGCCGAATTGAAAGCTGTTGATTGTCTCCCCCAGGCCCAGGCTCCTCTATTACACAAGTGCTCCTTTCTTGGTTCGCTGCTCACTCCCACTAGGAGATGTGGTCAGCCTACTCATAACCACCGATTGTGTTTCCTGTCAGTGGTCTCTGTTTAGTCCAGCTCTCGTTGATCTTTTTCCCCTGGCAGCCTGTGCAGTCCCAGCACTATTCTTATACACATTTATAACAAGAATCGTGCCATTTTCTATAGCTTTTTAATTGAATTTTAAAATTTCTTTCAAGATTTTAGCCATAGTCACTACTACTTATTAATACATATATAAAAATAATTATTTGAGGGTATTCTTAATCAAAATATGTGGAAACAGTGAAGCAATATTGCTATTTTATGCACTGTATTGAACTAACTTATGACAAATCTTCCTAATTTTTTTCATTGCTCTTTTCTTGCACTGACATAAAGGTTGGAAGACAGTGGTCTTTTCAAAATGGCTATTGTATTGTTCAATAAATAACTACATATTATTTCTTCTGAATAATAATAACAATCTTTTAGTTAAAAAGTCTTCAAATGGGTGATAAATTACAACTTTTAGTCATCAGATAGAACATCTAGTACTCAAGACCATGGTAACCCCAGATTGGTGGCACATTCTGTTTGCATCCAGCTATTAATTAAAAAAAATCACTACAAATTTAGTGACTTAAACCCCCATTAATTTGTCTTGAATCTCTGTAGTTCTGAAGTCCTAAACATATCCTACAATACTAATTTCAAGGTTCTGTCACACAACATTTCTTTGGAAGGAACTACATACAGGAAGTCCATTGCTTTACTGTTATAGACAGCTTCTCATTAGTGGGATGAACATCTAACCAGACAGAGTTTATGGGAGGAATGTCTTTTTTTTCAGTTTACAAATCTAGGGGAAACTGCATCAATAGCAAAAGAAGCTACTTATTTCTGTAGATCGAAAGACAGAGAAACAACTGCAGCAAGTGAACACCAACACCAGAAAACATGATCTCTCATAGTTCAAACTGCTCTCCATACCTTTGAGCTGGAATCAGATCCTCCCTCAATGACCCCTCTAACTCCACAGCAGTAATCTGCCTGCTAGGGGCTGCAGTTGCAAACTCAATTCCCTAGTCCCCACATAAAGCCAGATGCACAAAGTGGCACATGCATTTGAAGTTTGTTTGCAGTAGCAAGAGGCCCTGGCATGTTCATTCTATCTCCTTGCAAATTAATAAATTAAAATATTTTTAAAAGATCATATTCTGAACTACAAGTACAGCACTTCCTTCTTTCAGTTATTTTTACTTTACTGAAATTTCCATGGTTTCTGAGAAAGGCCCACAAAGTTAAACAAAAATGAGAAATTCTAATGAATTTCTAATGCGCATCTTATAACATCATGAAGTATATGCTTTTTCCTTTTGCCAGAGACTTGGGACTGATAATTTTTTTATTTATTTTTCATGGTACTGGAACTCACACACAGGGCTGTACAAATATTAAACACACACTCTGCTAGTGGGTTGTATTATTTAGTCCTGAAATTCATAGAGTTAATTGATTTCACAATGATAATATTGATGTGTCCATAGAAATATACAAGTTAAAGATGACTAAAGTCTACCTGATATGAGAAAATGGGATAAAGAAGTCTCATTGAAAAGAAAAACACAAAACAATTTAGCAAAAATATATGATCCTATCAAACATGATTATAGCCTTTTCCAGTGTTAGAATAAATGGACTTACTCATTTTATTTAGACATATTCACCTGCTTGCAAATAAATAAATAAAATGTATGTTTTCTAAGTGAAAATTTAGCCTGACTAAAAAGGTGAAGGAAAACAAAATCCTTTAATGTTAAACAAGTTCAATGGCTGAAATGAGCATAGGAGTGGTGGTGTGGGAGAGACTGAGGAAACAGGCAAAATATTTCCAATTAATGCTCTTTATTATAATGTCAATATTAGCCTTAAATAACATTAGCCATAAATAAGTTTTTAAAACTCAAGAAATTATCAAAAAACTTAATAAAATATTGTATAGTGTATGTAGTGACTTAAACAATTATTTTTCACAGTGACCTCAAGCCAATGACTTATTGAATAATTAAAATAGGATTTTTCCCCCAGGGGAACATAACTTCATTCTTCATTTTCCCTAGAAGTATTGAAAGTTTCCAGTCAACAATGCACATTTCATCATAAAACTCTCAAATTCCCACTGAGCAGGAAAATAATAGTAATTAAATATTTATGATAGTGTTGAAGCATGTCAATAATAGTTTTTTTATGTGATAAAAGTAATAACAACAACTATGTCTTATATAAGTCCTTCTACCCGCACCGGTAGGGGATAAATTTCATAAAGGACAGTCAAATTAATAAAGCTGTGTCTATTTATGCAATCTGCATTTATCATTTTAAAATTATTACAGAGTTCACCTTTTATGGTAGAAATCCTGTTATTGTCATAGATTATCATAAAAAATTATTGCCTCTAACTTCAAACATCGCTTGCTCTTGTCTTCAATTAATCTGCTAGCATGAGTCTGATTTTATTTCAGCATATTGTTATGAAGATATGTCCATGAATATTCATTCATTCATAAGCTTGGACTTCTCAATTTAGATAGTTAGCTTTTCAGTATAGTTTCTTCTTTTTTTCTCAGCCACTATCCATTATAGAATTGCATTTACACAGCAGTTTTCCTCCAAGGAGCTGAAGGTACTGTAGTTTAATTGTCCAAAAGAAATGGTGTCAGGCTAGAGAGAAGGGAGGGAGAAAAATGTGTTTCCTGATTGTCTTAGGGAATTGGGAGATACTTAATTCTAATTTTGGCTTTAAGCCCAGACAGTGAGGCTGTGTCTACATGGTGAGGTTCTATTTGGGATTTCTGACTTCTTTTTTTTCCTTGAACATATGTAAATGGAGTCCCAATTCAAGAAATTCACGTTTCTTTCTAGAGCAATGGTTCTCACCCCAGGGCATTTTCCCCTCTTCATCCTTTTGTTCCCCAGGAAAATACTGCATTGTCCACACATATGGTGGTGCAGATTGTGGCATTTTGTGCTGATGCCAAGAGAATTGTTAAAATTCCTATACTGAATAGGAAAGACCTTTAAAAAAAACTACAAAGCCCACTATTTAAGCAGGGCTTAGGTTCAGAAATTAATCTAAGCATTAAACTGGACCTCCTGGTACTTACAGAGAACATTCAACTTCTCTGATACTGACAAAAAGCATGTAATAACAATGGCAAATACAACATATAATTCTTCTTTCAGTAAAACCTAATTTATAAGGAGAATTCCCAGACTTGGTCTCATGTAGACCTTTAATTCTGGAGGTTAATCTACTATGATGTTCTTCTCAGAAGTGAAATCAACTTGGACCTAAAATCCCTGTAATGGAGCTAAAGTAATAAAATAATTCCTTTAATTCCCACTTTATCAAGTATGTCTGACACTCTCTCCATGTTTATCTGGCATTAAGGAAATTTTCCAACTGATGCTGGCAGAGCTACTCCATGCAAATAGTAGGCAGACTTCTTTTTTCAGAGTACAAGATTGATGAATTACTTTCACTTCCTCGGT
Organism: Zapus hudsonius; assembly: GCA_004024765.1. NCBI lineage: Eukaryota > Metazoa > Chordata > Mammalia > Rodentia > Dipodidae > Zapus > Zapus hudsonius. The sequence continues at coordinate 122,542 of PVHP010000082.1, read as the reverse complement.
ATCTATGAAAATTCACTGACTTATTTAATAGGTACACATAGGGAAATGCATAAAAATTAAAGTTTTCATAGGCAAGAATATTAGCACAAACATATACATAAAATAATCCTGAAATTACAGAATTGTTCTGTTAATCTTTGTGACTGTTAGCAGAACTGACTCATCAGCCATTTACATGGCCAATAAGAAGCCTATATTTTATTCCCTACTCTTAAGTAGAGTACCATGCAATATGTTGCAATAATTTCACAAAGAATGACTTACATTTAACCTGCTTTTTTGCTAAGGAACTACTTCAGCTTATAATGTTCCCTATTATAATGCCAGTTATCATATAAATCATAAGCAAAATAGAGAGTTAAATGAAGGCACATTACAAAGTACTCTGTCAATCAGATGTAAATCAGAACCATCTCCTGAAAGCAGTGACATTCGCTTATGCTATCTACAGATGTCTCAAGTCATTTACCCCTGGCATCTGTGATTCTATTCCTCTTTTTCTGTCCCAGGTCACATCTGCCATTGTCCGTTTCCTAGGCTCTGCTGGCCCTTGTGCTGAGAATAATTTCCATTTCCACCGGAATGTTCTAGAGAATGTACCAGGCACTCACTTTTCCCCAGAGTTTACCATGGTTTCTTCATATCCCTCTGGGAAGTCTCTAATTTTATTATACACTGGGCAATACCACCCCACCACAGGTTTTCAAGAGTCCTCATGATACTAACTCTATACATTCAAGTGCTAAAATATGGGATAAATGTAGAAGGTTTTCTACTATTTTAACATTTGGATATTAGCTTTTTCAGGCTTTTATCATTAAATTTATCATTTGATGGAAATATAAGGTGAGGAGGGCTAGTTTTATAGATATTTTTAATTGACATATGCTTCCATATGCAAAGTTAACTCTTCTTTTGTCTTTTGTTTTTACTGTGTCCCATAACTCCTACTAAATTTGTCTTTTCCTCCAAGAGGCTCCCTTGGATTCTTCTTGTTAATTTGCCAACATGTCCAGTCATGTCAATATCCTAGAGGTTTACTGAGTTAGGAATAATACAGTACTCATCACTGTATATATCAGGACCAGAAATAAATGAACTTTTCAATCATCTAAAACTAAAATGTTCCACAAGGGACTGATCTTCATTTTCTAGTTGCATAAATCTTTTATAGATGTGTGTGAATAACATGCTTCCTCAGCAATCTATTCCATTGTCTGAAAGAATATAAGCTAAAAAAAATTCTGTTTATTTGGTTAGTACAGATATTCCTATCATATGAATTTAATCTCTAATACCATTCAAAATTTCCTCACTGTGTCTGTATCTTCAGCAGGAGTTTTTAAGGATATTAAAGCTACATGAAGTCATAAAACTCGGGCCCTAATTTGGCAATAGTAGTGTCCTCAGAAAAGTAGGGAAAAACAGTAGGTGTCTCCCCAATAAAGAAGTGTGCTTAGCGGATAGGCAAGGTGAGTGTCCAGCATGAAGGAATCTGTTTACCAGCTAAAGGCAGGGTCACAACAGAAATTCACTCTGTGGGTACCTTGTTCTTGGACCTCTCAGCCTCGAGTTATGTGAGAAAGTGTTGTTCTGCTGTTTAAGTCATTCAATCTGTGGTATTCTTTCATGAAATCCTGAACATAATAATATTGCATGTCAAATATAAACTGTATTTGTTGTTTACCAAACTAATATCAAATGTTATATTTTCTCTTACCATATCATCATATTCTGGTAATCACCAATTTCTCTTTAGAAAAGAAGAATTTTTTGTCGAATCTATATAATTCTTTGCCTAAGCATTTCTGTCATCTTTTTGGTCATGGTATTTAAATGTCAAGTAAACTTACTGAAATAATATCATGCATTTTCATAATTATAGCAGTATTAATCAGATATATTATAATTCTTTTTCATAAGCACAACATTATTTATCAGACATAGTATCTAAATTGCCCTGCTCATTAAATGAGATGCTCACTTTGTAACATTTAAGTGTTTAAAATGGTTTTATACAATTAACATTTTGGCATTTCTGTTGGCTTTTAATAGAAATGTCTCCAATGGCTTAATGATACCTGGTCCACTGCTCAGATTTCTAATTGCATATTCTTTGGAGTATATAGGTAGATCAGTGCTTAAAATCTAATTCATTCATCTAATTATTTCTTTTAAAACGGAATACTCTGTTGGGAAACTTCATAGCCTATGCATTAGATCTCCATTAACTTATCCAGGTACAGCCACTTTCAGTAATGAGTAAATTAAGTTTCCACATTTGGGCTGAAACTCTATCTTGCTGGCTGTAAGATAAGACCAATTCACTACCCTGTAAGAACAAAGAGGGAGAGTACTCTTGTAAAAAAATTCTTTAAGATCAGAGGAAATTCCTTTTTAATGGACAGTGTAAAAGAGAAGAGAGGTAGAAGTAGGAGCAAGAAGAATGAAGAATAATCCTATTGTGTTGCCCAAAGCAACTGAGGAGGGAGTATTGCTAATGAGCTCCTTCGAGGGGCACAACCAGAACTTATTAAGAACCAAGTTAGGAGCAAACTAACCTCATGTCTCTGCATATAATTATATCAAACCTCTTCTGAAAAGGTCTGACAAACTTTCCTATATTTATGACTGCAAGAAGTTCAACTTCCACAAGCTTGGGCATCACCATGGGGGCTGGAGTGAGGAGAGGTTTTCACAGTGAGGACAAAAAGAGCATCCATGAATTAAATGCTTTCTAGATGTCAGGGACTATACAAGGCATTTTATATCATCATTTCACGAAAAAAATTTCAACACTCCCTGAATGTAGGATTTTAATACTTTATTTTTTTTTAGGATGAGGAAGCCTGTACAAAACAGAAAATTGTTTGCTCTAAGGTAGATGTAAATGGAAAATGCAGGATTTAAACTTACATATACCTGAAACGATTTCCTATTAGGAAATTACTTTAGTTCAATTACAAACATATATTGACTAAGAAGTACAGCTCAGACTCTGTACAGATGTGGTCAAGGAAAAGACTTTGCTTCCCAAAAGTCACTTTCTAGATGAAAGTAAAGCACATTTCTCTCGAAATGGGCAAGTTATACAACTTTGGGATGCTTTTAAACTTACAGAAAACAGGAAGTATATGCATACTTACATGTTATGCGTAGTTATTCATACATACATACACATATATGATTAGCTTCATCATTCAGAAGGATTATACTGTAATGCTAAGCCACCTATCAAGTGTGTCTAATTGAGTATCGATTTTATACTTAGTTTATTAAACTTTGAATACTAGAGATAGTCCTCTCAAAATGAGCTGACAAGAGGCAGCCCGACATGGTCATAATTAGCATAAATTCCACATATGTCATATCAAACCCTTTAATAATCTGAGATCTATTTTACTCTAATTTTATTTCACTCATTTCCTACCAGAAAGTCGGCTTAGAGCTCATGACATGTGCAGTACTTCACTGTTCCCTCCCTTGCTCTGAAGCAAGCAGCCCCCACACAGCAACGGAGCTGCTTCTCTGGACTAATGTTGGATTTACCTTTCATATAATGCAATCTTTGAGCCTTCTCTGACTTTGCCCAATCTCTGCTTCATTTTCACTGTGCTTCTCACATTAGACTGGATAGTGATAGCATTTACTAACTGCATGAGATAGATCTTTGACTACTGTTTCAGTAATACAATCTATCCCCTAAATCAGTAGCAGATGGTAACATTTACTCTGCGCTATGTCTGGGACTTTAAAGGCTCTGTGTTTCAGCTTGTTGATGAGAGCATAATGACCAGCATAAATGTAAGCACACAGCTATTGCTTGTGGTTTGGACTCATTTCTGTACACGACATTTGGGATAAGGGTTAAATTTCCAATATAGTTAATAAATTTTAAAATTTTCATCCCTCAGAAAGGACTCAATGTATGCTAGTGTTTATTTTTGTCTTTATTGTTAAGGGGTAATTTTGCTGAGACTCTAAGTAATTAGTTAACTGAAGGTCCCTATAAAATGAATAATTTATATCCTTCTAATATACAATGGTATAAGATCAGCATTCCCTTCCAAAACATAGGAATAGGGTATTGCAAGGGAAAAATCCAGCCAAAGATAAACTAAACCCCAGCAGGGAGAATACCAAATTTTTCAGTTCCATGTTTAACATCTTGGGCTCACAATGAAATGATTTGTGTTCTACAAAGGGCTTGGGATCCCAACCTCCAGTTGTGCTGTCTGCAGTGCACATAAAATCATTGGCCAGTTCCATTTTATGCCTTTAGCTTTCCTCAGTAGATGTCCTATGGCACAATTCCAACATTTTCCAGTGTCCTGGGATCTCCAAAGCAAATTAGGTTTTGCTTGATCAGCTTTAGGCAATTGCCCCTCCAGACCTTCTTATATGCGCTTTGAATCGGCCATGCCTGCCTTGCCTGCCATGTGTTGCCAAGGGGAAGTTTCATGCATCTCTTAGTCTGGTGTCTTTCATCCTTGTACTTATGAGCTAGTGCTACATGGATGATGATTATAAGTTCAGCTAACTGCTCAGGAAGTAGTCTGACTACCTTGTGCCATGACTGATCTTCCTCTGTCGTTTCCAGGCTGACCACAGTGGTTATTCTTTTTAGGATCTCCACATTTAAAAAAATTTGGATTTTCTCCTGGGTGAGACTTTGATGCTTGGAGCCTTTCCATTAGGGCACGTTTATTATGATCTTAGTAAAGGGCAAGAAGTTTCTTTTTAATAGTGTCATACACAGGAAGACAAGAGAGAGAGAGAGAGAGAGAGAGAGAGAGAGAGAGAGAGAGAGAGAGAGAGAGAGAGAGAGAGAGAAGAGAGAGAGTGTGTGTTCTTCCACACCACCCTTACCTGGAACTTTAAACCTTCTCATTTCCCCACAAAATGACACATTTTTTAACATACTTTTAATATGCATTCTTTTTCTCATTGTGATTTTGCACAAGAGCTTTGAGTAGAAACCATGGCACAGATCTTGTCTTGACACTTCCTCAACCAAACAAATTTGGTTTTACTTCTGAACTTAGCCTCATACAAGTTCTCAGGACATAGGCCTGATTTGTGGTCAGATTATCATATAAACTATGTTGAGTCCAGTTCTGGTCATGGTCCTGTTCAGCTTTGAAACCTCAGGAGCTGGGATGCTACTGCCCATGTCTCTTTCAGCAGTCTGGGCTCCCAAATTCCCATCACAATGTCCCATTAAGCTCTCTTTACAGCACTCTGATGGTTTTCTAGCTCAATGTTCTAAATTTTTCCATATTCCCTCCAAAAACCAGATCCAAAGACCTCCACTCTGCATAGATTAGGCAGACCAAAGTCCCCAATTCTTGGTACAAATATTCTCTATTTGTTACTTTCCTCATTTTTTTGTGATAAAATGTGTGGCAAGGAACAATTTTAAAAGTATTTCAACTCACAGTAGCAAGAGATAGACTCTGTGGATGCAGGAAAGGCATTATATCAGAAATGGGTCTTAATGACTATACAGTTAGGAAGCAGATAGAAAAAAAATCTGGTGCTGAGCTCACTTTCTGTTTTCTGTCCAGTGCAGGAATCAGCCAATGGAATGGTGCCACTCACAATATAGCTGTGTCTTCTCACCTCACGTAGCTTAAGATACAAACTTTCCCATAGACAGGTCTGCAGAGTTTACTTCTAAGACATTCTAGAGCTTGTCATTTTGACAATCAATTTTAACCATAAAAGTCATATGTACAGATACTTACTGATTGCTCTTGCTAAATTTTTCAGTGCCCACATTGTAAAGTGATTCCATTCACAATATACAGTTCAAGAATCTAACATGTATTTTTCAGCTTCTTTTAAGAACAGTCTTATCTGTAGCCAAATTTTTGGCATTTTATATGCTAAACAGTCTCAGAAATGCCTCTAATACTCTATATGTATGCTACATTTGTGCATCATTGCAAAATTTTTCAATATTTTCAGTTTGAAATCTAGTGAAATCTAAGGTTATATTGAAAATTTCAAGCCTACCGATATTGCAGATTATTTAATATATTTTACTCTGGATAATAATGAAAACATACAACTGTAATAGTGTTTTTTTTGTGCATGCACACTGGCACATAATTTAAACATTACTGAAATGAAAATGCTGCCACTCATTTTCAGATACACAGTTCCATTATACTGGCAAGAGTATTACATATTAGATGGCTGTGGTACACTTCATTTGCAAGGAACCTTTCTAATAATGCTTCTCACCAAACAATGTCAATGACATTTATTTCACTGAGAAGCAGAGTTGATCATGTTTTGGTTTTTACAGGTAGGGTCTTGTTTTAATCCAGGCTGACCTGGAATTCACTATGTAGTTTCAGGGTGGCCTTGAATTCACAACAATCCTCCAATCTCTGCCTCCTGAGCACTGGGATTAAATTCTTTCTCTACCATGTCTGGTTCCTTGTTTTGTCTCCTTCAGTTTCTGTGTCATATTGCCATACATGTGGATTATTATGTCAGGACATTAATATATTTTGCTTTGCTTTTATTACATTTACTTAGCATTGTATCCTATCTAGAATACTATAAGGAAATTAAGTAATCAAATGTGAGGATTCATTCAGCTATTTCAACCCATTTGAGATTCCAAGTAAGAGTCAGCAACCACCATGGGAGACATAGGAGGCTTCAGTTATGTCCATCCAAGCCATCCAGTCACTGCCACTGACATGTCCTGTAAAGTAGAGAAAACTGTTTACACTGAAGTCTGACTATATATCAAAAAAAAGGCATTATTTAAAGTTACTGAGTTTGGGAGGGTATGCCAGAGATAGCTTAAGTTCACATTTTTTATATTCATATTCAACTCACATGACTTCATTTTTTTTATTTTTTACTTTTTGATTTTTGAGGTAGGGTCTAGCTTTAGCCTAGAATGACCTGGAATTCACTATGCAGTCTCAGGGTGTCCTCAAACTCACTGTCATCCTCCTACCTCTGCCCCTAAGTGCTGGGACTAAAGCCCTGTACCACCACACCCAGCTAGAAAATAAATTATTTTTAGGTCACAAAATAACTGAGTAAAGACACAAATATTTAGATAAAATGTATAATTCCATATGTTGTATATAGAAAAATTATTTATATCTATAAAATATGGATATAAATGCCAATATGGTAATATGGTCATATGGTAACATGGCCCCCAAGTTGCTTTCGAACTGAAGTTAACACAATTTGCCCAAATGATCACAGCAAGTAAATATAGCAAGGAATCAAAAACCTAGTAGCCTCACTTCCAAATATGCCATTGGAACAATTACAAAACTCATGTTTGCAGCCTCTTTTGTCTTCTGATAATCCATCGAATCCTTCTGATAGATCCTGTGAGAGTTTAGAAGAAAAAATGACTTATATACTTCTCAAATTCTACATGAAATTGGATATGTACCAAGGTTTTTACAAATAGATATAGCCCTTTCAGCTTAAAACATTTAAAGTTTCATGATTCAGAAACTTTAAGTGGACATGCATAGTAACAATGGATAATAGAAGAAAACTTATATTTTCATGATCAAAAATAAAAAAAAGTGTGAGCAATTCTAAGTAATGTGGGGATTAGAGAAAAATCAATTTGGCTTTATCAAGACACATCATCTGGTTTTCCAAGGTGCATAATCATTACTGATTACATTTCCCTTTGTCTTCAACAATTTCATTTGAGGGATGTTCTTTGGTAATGTTTCTAGCACTAATTCCTTCTTCATATAAAGGGATTAGCAGCCTGTGTTAATTATGTAACTATTGATCAAGGACTTGGGCCAAAAATTGATATTTAGAATTCGAGAAATAAAATGCCACATAAGGAGTTAGATAGACACAATTATGTTTTAAAATGTTCAAAGGATAGCAAAAACTTGACTATGTAATGATTAATAAACTTATTTGGGAATAAAACTCCTAGATTTGAGTCATGCTATGACTATTCTCTATTTATTCAATGTTGAATATTTTGCTTAGTGTCTCTATAACCTAGATTTAAAATCTAACCTGGAGATGTCATATTTTATTATGCTCCACTATGTTCCTCAGAATTCACTGGCTTATTGTAACAACAATTCAGAAATTTAACAGTTTCTGAAACTCATAATAATGCAAGTTATTAGGCTGACTACCAAGTTGTCAGAAGATTTTTTTTTTAATCTCTGGTAAAGGCTTCTTTGTGGTTTAAAGATAGTACCTTATGTCTTTGTCTTCTCATATGGTGATAACAGAGCTCTGTTCTCTTTTTCATGCTTTAAAGGCTCCTATTCTTCATCAGGATTACACCTCTATAGTGCATTCACTTCCAAAATGCTTCAGCTACTAATAAATATCATCACACTGGAGCTGAGCTTTCAAGATATAAATTCAGTTTTTGATTTCTCAAAGCAGGATCTCACTCCAGTACTGGCCCACTTGTAGCCCCAGGCAGTCCCCAAAATCACAGGGATCCTCTGACCTCAGCCTCTCAAATGCTGGAATTAAAGGAATATATCATCATGTCTGGCTCAAGAAATGAATTTGGAAAGGACCTAAGCATCTAGTTTATAACACTTTTAAATAATCGGTTTTAAATATTAGCTGAGTATCTTTGCTCCAAAAGATTGTAGTATATGCTTTATTCCAGCAAGTTTACAAATATAGTTTTGCTTATAAAGTCACATTAATGAATCTATATTCAAATGTACATATTCAATGCAATGTTAGTACTGACTTTTGGTTTTCCATCTATGTTAGATATGTTTTATTAATTAATTAATTAATTAATTTATTTATTTATTTTGTGTGTGTGTGTGTGTTTTACCTGTCAGGCCCATTAGGTGAAGAAAAATATTAAGTTAAAGTAATATGCAAAGAATTTTTTCCCATGAGTGAAGCAGATCAAATTTAATCCAGAAAAATTATATTGAAGCAAGAATAAAACATAGTTTATTAACTATATATGCATTAAGACTGTTGCATTGAAAACTTTGATTAGAAAGTCTGCATGGTTAAATGAGACATTGCTATTTTGGTTAGCTCCTAATGGGTGTATCCTCTCTGTAGCTCTCTGGTAGTGGGAATTTTCCCTAGGAGCCAAAGCTCTCACTCTCAAATGGAGATTCTGTTTGTATTTTCAGAAGGCAGTGAGATAGGTGGTTTTGTTGGTGGAATTGGGAACAACCAAATATCACCAACAAGACATTTGGATGATGGATGACATCCTGGCAGGAGACAAATTACACCTAGCCTTCACACAGGACCCACCTGAAACCTATGATCAAGTAACAAGACAAACAGAAGACCAATCCCCACAGCAAGTCTGATAACCCATGAAAGATTAATGGAGACAGACACCAAGGATATCCAACACAACCCAGTGCAAAGATCCAGAGATACTTAAGATCTCAACAACAAAGCTTACTCAAAACTCACCCACCATGACTCAGGGAACTGAGCAGAAGAGGGGGCGGAAAGAATGCAAGAGCCATGGTTGGGGAGAATATCCAGAGACATTGCTTCCATCAGCAACAATGCACAAAGTTGGAAGAAAAAAAGAAAAACTGGCTACCTCTGGTGCAGTTCATAAACACCCAACCTACAGACAGATCCAGTATGTGCACTGAGGAAGCACCCCAGTGGGTAGCGGATAGAGAGGAGGGAAATGGGGACACAGTCACAAGAGTTGCTTATACAATGTATATACTTATTCATAATAAAGATATTTAAAAATAAATAAATAAAAGAAAAACAAAAAATGAACTCTGCAGGGTCATGCTGACAAGCAAAGAGGCAGACTAAAATCTAATATATGTTTAAAATCTCTGTGGATGAAAAATTACCTAGAAACATAAGGATGCATAGATGAGCACATATATATCCAGAGAACATCTCATTTCCAATTGCCGTTTCAATCTGTTAGGAGTAGGAAATTATTCTATTATTTCAAATTTAAATTGCATTACACTTATACTTCTCAGGAACCATATAATTCAATCATAGCACATAGGTTTTTTTTTCTTTTTCATCTTTTAATTTACTTAATTTTTGTGAGCTGGTGGTTTAGAAAAATTTCAACTTTTCAACCCTAAATCCATAAGAATAAGACCATGTGCTATTCTTTCTCTGTATCAGTTTCATTGCAATATAGATTTTATAGTTCATTAACGTTTAATCAGTCAATGGTGTGGTAATCATTTTATCATGCTCTGTAAAAGCCTTATGCTTTTTTTCACTGTCTTACATTTATTCTAGACTGGGCTCTATTTATTTACCACTTATTTACTCTTAAAGAGTGGTAGCCACCTATAGCTATGCACAATTGAATGAGTATTTATTTTAGCAAATGCAATATTTTGCTTTATATGGTAAATTCATTTGAGATATTTATTCCAGTATGTGAATTCTGAGGAATCTATCGTGAATAAATGCTTTGTTGTTGAAAAGCTGTTTTATGTCCCATATTTTATTTATCCCAAACATAGAAGGATAAAAATTCAAATACATTTTAATATCCTGACACTGGGTACCCTGTTAGATTTGATTATATCTCATGAAATCAAACCATTAAATAATTAATTCGTAAAGCCCAAGGGCAAACATAAGTTTTAAACTTCTAAATTTTCACAAAAATTAACAGATATATAACAAAAGAAAGATGATGAATTTACAAAACTTCATAAATATTTTTGGTATAGATTTGTTCCTTTTTTTTACTATTTTATGTTTTATTTTCGCTGATATCTCTTCATTTAAGATGTACCAGCTTGGCTTTGATTTTTTTTTTTTTCATTCAGGTAAATTTAAGCTGGGAATTTAACTCAATAGTAAAATTCTTGCTTAAAATGTATGAGGCCCTGTGTTCTATCCTCAGTATTCTCTTTCTCTCTGTCTTTCTCTCTCTCTCTGTGAATATATATATATATATATATATATATATATATATATATATATATATATATGTCAAATTGAATATCTTTTAGAGTTTCCTTTAAACATACCTGGATATATCATACATCTATCAAGATCATGTGGAAAAAATTCCTTTAGAAATTAATGAGGTTCAGTTTTACTTAAAGAACTATAGTTTGATATCTTTATTTGTTAAATAATAAAAGACCAGTTAAGGAGATCACTTAGTCAAGTGTGAGAATTCAGCATCTCTCAGCTGTGAGATAGAAATGCCTAGTGCAAGCCAGCTAACTAGAAAAGCCTAAATGGCCAGCTCTGGTTTCTAGTGGGAGATTCTGCCTCAGTGAAATCAAGAGAAGAGAGATCAAACACAGACCACATCAACTCTGGCCCTGACATGCATGGAACTCCATGCAGCCATACCCTTGAACACCATACACATATGCAAAATAAATAAATAATAAAGTTTCCAAAATATATTCTTCTAGGTATTTTCTATAGCTTATTTTGGAAATCCATTAGAAACTCTATGTTGAACGCTATGCTCTGCAGAGCTTTCATGTGGATTGAACTTTTTAGCTGTCACTTGGAAACAAAACATCTCTCCCACAGCAAGTCTGGGAAAGCACAAACTTGAAAGATCACAGACCCCTCTCAAGGATAGAGAAGTAGTCAATAAATTTGTAAAATGGGGGTGCGGCTTGGAGGGACCTATTGAGCCAGCTGAGTTGCCTGTAAGTGGTGCAGCGAGTTCCTGAGAAACCGTGTCTGTGGACATCACCTCTTCTGGTGAGAGCTGTTTGGTGATGAGTCACCCATTCGCCTTCACCTGTGTTCTGGAACTAATCCCAATAAACTCATTGGCTCACCAGCGCTGGATTTTAGTGCGATTGTGCCTTCTTCTGTATTGTGTCATATCTGGGTGAACAGACATCCTTTCACATTTGCTGAGGAAGAAAAGTTTTACACAGCATTTGGTTCCCAACATGGGGGACAGCAGAACCAAAGATGAGATTTCGAGGAGCAATTCCAGGGTCCCTGGCTTTGGGCAGAAAGACAAGCAGATGAAGCTGAGGGTGGGGCATCCTCAGGCCCTGTGTGGGTGTATATTTTGTCATGGTTGTGATTGCATGCGTCATGATATGGGCAATAATAATGTGAAACTAAGGCTCAGCCATCAGGTGGCAGAGTGGCCATGGGGCAGTTCCAGGATGGAGACCCCTGAAACCAGCTGTGGGAAGTTGTATGGTTGCTGCTATGGGAAATAAGAAATGCAACTGAGGCTGCTTTGCTGGTCCGGAGGAGTTACAGTGAGGAAAGAACAGGTAGAACATCCTCTGCATCAGCCTCTGACTTGGCAGGTAAACTTGAGAAAAAATGCAGGAAGAATTGGAGGTGCGGGCTTATCATTTCTTATGACCCGAGGGGAAGTGAAAAGTGAATTTGTACAAATTAGATCCATGTTTAAGAGCTCTTGGGCTGGGGATATGGCTCAGTGGTTAAGGCACTTGTCTCTAGTGCCTAAGGCCCCCGGTTCAATTCCCCAGTAACCACATAGGCCAGATCCACAAGGTGGTGGCCTGGGTGCTCTCTCTCTCTCTCTCTGTCTGTCTCTCTCTCTGTCTCTCTCTCATCATCTACTGTATCTCTCTGCTTGAAAATGAATAAATAAAATATCAAAAAAAGAGCTCTTTATAGGATCCAAAATCTTGGAACCCATGGGAGGAGTCAGGTAGTGAAGAGAGTCAGCGAGTTAAATCTGATAGAAGATGAGTCTAAGAACTGACCTTTAAGACAGGCAGAAGGGAAATCCATGAGGGTCAGGTCTGCTACTGACATGCTTTAGTTGGGCAGTGCATTGACTCCAGAAGTGAAAGAGTCTTCCGCAGTCCATCTGCTAGGTGATGGGATGTGGATGCAGAGTGAGGTGGAAGCCAGCACTGAATAAATAATGCAACTGCTCAAACATCCTTGAGACAAAGTCTGCATAACCTGGAGAGACATGAGGAAAGCCATAGAATTCATATAAAACACACCAAATGTTTTCAGAAATATAATTACATTAGAAATATATTGTTAATTTCTGAACTTCTAAAGAGGTATCTTTTTTTTAACTCAATAAATCTTGCAAATCTAAACCTAGGATAGTTACATGCATTCAATAAATCTGACGTACTACATTTCCAGTACAGTGACAACACCACCGCGTGGGGCAGAAGTTAGGATAACCATGCATGTATACACATAGCCTCTCATGTGCAATATTTGAACAAAACCATGCATAAGGGAGCTCTTGGGATTCTTACCTAAACAAGCATTATTGAAGTCATGCAATCATAAAGGAATTTTTCCCCTTCTTTTAAGCTTCACTTTTTTTTTTCCTGGAACAGGAGTGCCTTTTTTGGGAAGTTTAAGTAGAGCCTAGTACAGTATGGTCATTTTATAGTGTCATTTCCCCAGGAAATAATTAAATATTCAGCTCATTTAGTAATGTTGATGTAGACTATGATTTAAAGTGAATATTTATCTTCTACTTTCTCTTACTTCTGCATTAGGCCAAAGCTGAACATGATGGTCGTCTTTGTAATCCACTTTTTTTTCACTTTCATTTCCTCCAGGTGGTTTATCTTTATGAATAGAGCAAAGATAAATGAGGTGAGAGTGTGGTATGGGGAGGTTGTTGAGATGTCATATATGTCAAACAGAACGGTTGCCATGTTTTTTCAGTGACATGCAGATCTATTAATGACACTCTGTATTGCTGTGAGGTGTCCAGGATGCATGCTCTGCTCTTCTCATAATGGTTTTCCAGGAACAATCCTGGCCACCACATTTAAAGACTTGCATATCAACACCAGCAGGTCTAAGATTTAATTTCCATTCCCATATTTCATCTACATATGCTATTTTAAATTGAGCAAGGATCAAAAAACCATGAATTCCAAAGGATTGAAATTTTCCTCGCTGGAGATGTGGCTCAGAATTTCAGACACTTACCTGCAAAGCCCCATGACCTGGTTTTGTTTCCCCAGTGCACAGAGACCATGCATCCAGAATTTATTTACAGGAGCTGGAGGCCCTGGCATGCCCATTCTCTTTCTGTCTGTCTCTCATCTCTCTATATCTCTCTGCCTGCAAATAAATAAATAAAAATATTTTTCCATTGATAAGTTGACTTTTAAAAAATATTTTTAATAACTAGAAACAATGTATGAAACTTTTTGGTGTGTTGGTACCCCCATTTCCCTTCTCCATACCTCCAAACCACTGAGGGCCCTCTTCAGAGGTGATGCTGGAACACTCGGTGGGATGGAGGGCTATGAGTTGAGCAAACAGTAGACAGTTTCTTTTTGTTGTTGTGGTTTTGATTTTGTTTTTTGAGGCAGAAAATGCCTCTGGTTATTCCCCTCTCACCATGGCTCTTAAAATCTTTCTTTCTCCTCTTGCACAAAATTCCCTGAGCCATGGTGGGTCAGTTTTAAGTCTGCTTTACTTTTGAACACTTAAGAGTCTCTGGGTTTCTACTCTGGATTATTTTGCGTATCCTCTGTGGTATTTGTCTCCTTTTTCCTTGCATAGGTTGTCTGACTTGCAGTGGAGCAACGTTCTTTCTCATTTCTTTACTTCCTCTGTGATTTCACCTGGGTCCTAGATGATGTGTTAGTACTTGTTCATCCCCTCCCTGGGAGTCAACCATGTCTCCAGTCTTGGTGGAATTGGATTGTCCATGGTTCTTTCTGCCTTCTTAAAAATACAAGCATACTCTCCAATGCAGAATGGTATCAGTAGAAGTTAAATGGGACAAACATTGTTAATTTGGTGAGATTTTAATGGATGTAGCCTCTTTGTAGGCCCATGGTTAGTGGGGGGCTTCCCCAAGAGTCCAGGTTACTGGTCTCCATGAGAATTTGCCTTGAATCCCAGTTCCAGCTAAGGGTTCCTTGACTATGAGCAGATTGCTCAGCCAATTGGAGAGCAACTGGTTTCTCACCAAGGTTTAGTGACACTATTGCACAGATGGGCACTTCTTGCCTTGCTGGTCTCTGTCCTGCAGCAGTGTCCACACTATTCTCAGACCAAGATCCCTGTCGTATAGCAGTGTCTCCTACTTTCTCTGAATAATGTTGGCTATTTCCCCTGGCAGCTTGTGTAGCACCCTCCAGCACTATAGAGGCTAACCATCTGGGAGATGGCTTCCTTCCAGGATCCATGGGGGTCTCAATATTCTGTGACATCAGCCTGTGGTATCTTCAGCAATAGGGTCTTATCTTTTGCCTGGGACAGTGAATCAAGAGCTTTGACATAATCCTCTCTTGCTTTAGGGACCTCATATGTCTTTCTACTCAACAGCTCAGTGTGAGAAGTAACCAATTTTCAGAACAGGGAGTTATAGGCCTTAGCTATGTGTATTAGGGTTAGGCTTCATCCCACCCACTTCAGGATCCTTCTTACTGGGTGGTGCCCCATCTACCTTTAGAGTCCACAGTCCCAAATTTATGTTTCTATGGTATTGATTCATTATGAATTTAGTTACACACACATACACACACACATAAAATCTCCCTCTACCCTCCCAACAACTCCCTCCCCAAATTTCTTCCATCCTCATTGTCAGTCTCATAATTTGCATGTCAGGTTTGCTTACTATTCAAGCTTAACCTGATTAGTAACCTCAAATGAGGTTTGTTTCTCTGTTCTTGTGTAAGTTCACTGAATATGAACTGTTCCAAGTCCATCTATTTTCCTTCAAATTTCATTATAGTAGAATTCCATGTTATATATGTACCACAACTTTGACATTCATTTGTCCAGAGATGGGCATTTGGGTTGATTGAAATTCTTAGCTATTATAAATTGAGCAGCTAACATGGTTGAGCAGATGTCTCTGTTCTGAAGCCAGGAGTCTTGAGGGTAGATGCCCAGTAGAGGGATAGCTGGGTCCATTGGTAACTATACGTGAATTTCTTTTCATGAGCCTCCACACTGCTTTCCATAGAAGTTGGAAAAGTTTGTATCCACCAGCAGTGAATAAGGGTTCTTTTTTTCCTGTCATCCTTGCCAAAATCTATTGTTGGTGAATTTTTTAATGATTGCTATTTGGACTGGGGTAAGATGGAATCTCATAGTTGTTTTGATTTGCATTTCCCTGATGATTAAGGACATTGAACATTTTCTTAAATGAGAATTGACCATTTGTATTTCCTCCTTTGTGAAATCCATGTTGAGTTCACTACCCCCATTTTTTGAGTCAGGTGTTTGATTTTTTTAAATTATTTTTCTTTAAGTTCTTTGTAGGTTTTAGATATTAGGCCTTTGCCTATGGTTTAATTGGTGAAGATGTTCTCTCAGGTGGTCTATTGTCTATGTGTATTGTATGTTTCTTCTCCAGTTGAGATCCCATTGGTTAAGTGATTATTGAATTTTTTGAGTTACTGGAGTTGTGCTCATGAAGTTTTCCCTTCTCCTATATCATGGAGAGTTGTCCCTATTTTTTCTTGGTTTTCAAGAGTTTCAGATTTTATATTGAGGTCTAAAAACATTAGGGTTAATTTTTGATCCAAGGTGTCAACCATCTCACAAGATGAGAGGAGAGAGTCCAGTTTCAGTTCTTTTTTATATATTTATTGTCCATAATTATTTAGTGGGCAAACAATGAGTTGTTATCCCCAATTTCCCAATGCCCCCCCTCCCCATCCCCAATCAGCTGGATATCCTCCTCTTCCATGGGCCGTCTGGATCAGTCCTTGGTGAAAGGAGTGGGTCTATTTTCATTTTTTACACATGTTTATCCAATTTGTCCAGCACCATTTGTTGAAGATGCTATCTTTGGCCCAGCATACATTGTTGGCACCCTTGTGGAAGACTAAGTCGCTGAAGTTCAGTTCTTTACATGTATTTGTCCAATTTTTCCAGCACCATTTGTAGAAGATGCTGTCTTTCCTCCAGTGAATATTGTTGACACCTTTGCCAAACATCAAGCAGCTATAGTTACTCATAATAAGAGCAGGATCTTCAATTCTGTTCCATTGGTCTGTCTGTTTGTATTCCAGTATCATGATGTTTTGGTTGTGATCGCTTTGTAGTATAACTTCACATCAGGTATGGTGACAACTCCTAAGGAGCTTCTTTTACTGAGGCTATTTTTTAGATATCCGAGGCCTATTCCAGATTAATTTTGAGATTATTTTTCTATCTTCACAGAGAATGAAGCTGGGATTTTAATTGGTAACTAATTGAATCTGTTTATTGCTTTCAGAAGATTTGCTATTTTCACAATATTAATTCTACTAATCCAGGAGCATGGAAGTTCTTTCCATCTTCTCAGGTCATCCTCAATTTATTTCTTGATTATTTTTATGTTTTCATTATAAAAGGCTTTCACATCTTTTGTTAGTGTTATTCCAAGACACTTGATTTTTCTTTTGAGGCTATTGAAAAGGGACAGTCTTGCTCATTTCTCTTTCTGTATGCTTGTCATTTGCACACAGGATAGTTATTGTCTTTTGCATGTTAATTTTTTTATTAATTTTTTATTGTCCATAAAAAATTAAATTATTTAATGGGCAAACAATGAGTTGTTATCCCAAGTTCCCCAATGTCCCTCTTCCCCATACCCAATCAGCTGGACATTCTCTTCCATGGGCCATCTGGATCAGTCCTTGGGCAGGGGACCATGGATAGTCAAGGATTCAGGCCTGTTCAGCCGGCCCTAGTATGTTGTTACTGATTGGGGCCATACTCTGGATATTCTCCCCACCATGGCTCTCACAATCTTTCTGCTCAGTTCCCTGAGTTATGGTGGGTGAGTATTAAGGCTGCTTTATTGTTGAGGATTTAGAGGTCTCTGTATTTCTGCTTTAGGTTGTGTCAAATATCATTGGTGTCTGTCACACTGGTCTATCCTGTGCTGACTGATTGGCTGTGGCTATGGGTCACTTGTTCATCTCATCATTCTCTGCGGGGTTCCATATGGATCCTCCATGGTATGACTGGTGTGGCTCATCTCTTGTCTGGATGTCAGCTATTGGCTTGCAGTTCGTTGGTGGGGTTGGATGAGCCACAGTTCTCTCACTGCATTCTGAAAGATACAAACAGAATCTCCATTGGAGAGTGAGATCAGTAAAGGTTAACTGAGATACATGTTTCTGGATTACCTAGATTCTATTTTTAGTGCCCTCTCCTTCAATTGCTCACATAGTTCATCTCTCTTTGGGGGCCCAAGAGTCCAGCTCCCAGTGCATATCACCCTAAGTCCCCAGTTCCAGTTAAGGGCTCCCCCTCACTAACTGGAATATTTGGCAGAATTTAAAAGCTGTTGATTGTCTTCCCCAGGCTTTGGCTCCTCCATTGCACACATGCTCCTTTTTTGGTTCGCTGTTCTCTCCCAGTAGGAAGTCTGGTCAGCCTTGGGTGTTAATTTTGTATCCTGCTACTTTGCTGAAGGAATTTATCACTTTTATGAGTCTTATGGTACTGTTCTTTGGGTCAATTATTATAGAATAATGTCATCTGCAAATATGGATAGTTTGACTTCTAATAAACTGATTTGTATCCCTTTTTTAATATTTTATTTATTCATTTTCAAACAGAGAGAGAGAGAGAGTAAGAGAGACAGAGAATATGCCAAGGCCACCACCTTGTGTGTCTGGATTATGTAGGTACTGGGGAATTGAACCCAGGGTCTTGGGCACTGGAGTCAAGTGCCTTATCCGATGAGCCATTTGTCCAGCCCTTGTATCCCTTTTACTTCCCTCTGTCTAATTGCTTGGGATCACACTTCAAGCATTATGTTCAAGAGCAGTTTTCTTTGTTTGTTTGTTTTGTATTGTATTTTTGTTATTATTTTTAAATCCCCAGAAATCTCATGGTTGGGAAGGCTAATGTCCTAATTCAGAGAAAAACTTGCTTCAGGAAGAAATTTCACACAGTCCTGATAGCTCAAAATGAAATTAATATGTGCATATGCTCTGCATATGTTCTGGTTTTTGTTCCGTCTTTTTAGACTATTATTACTATGCTATAGAAATGATCAAGAGAAGTATTTGTCTTTCTCACATTGTCCTAAATGGTCATAAATATTTTTTGATCATATTTGAAATATAGGGGAAACTAAAGCAGTGAATGCTTGGACCTATGACTGAGTGAAGGCTTCTTATGTGCATTTTTGGAGTATTGAGAAGAAAGACCTAGAAAATTCAAGATCTAAGGTCATTGATCAATAATTGTATTTTGAAAAAATGCATCTCATTTTAAAGAGTATACTTTTTGTTTTGTCAGTATTTATCACTCAAAACATCATTATTCAGATTTCTTGTGAAGGCCTTCTTTATTTGTTTGCATATGGCCAACCTCATAGTATGGTCTCATATGATCTATTTGCTCTCCATCTCAGAAGGCATCCTTATGACCTCATCTAAGGCTAGTTAGTTCCAAAAGAAATTTGCTTTGAATACTCTCACTGGGACCAGTGACTGGGAAACTGAAGCCCATTATACATAGCACGAAAGATTTTAGTCAGTGACAGAGTATGATTAAATGTTCTCCACATTTTCAATTTGATTTTCTATCACTTTCAAAGTCACACAGGAAATCTAGTGAGAAAGTGAGTGAGTTCTGTTTTCCCTGTTCTATTAATTTGGCACTCATACAAAAGGAGAATATGTGTTTATCCTCATTAAATATTTGCTGACTAAATATAAGCATATTACCATGAAGGGGAACAATGAATGGAAGGGTGTCTGAGCTTTCCACTGAGGCTTTAAATTAAATAGATTAAGAATCTCTTGGATTTATTGTAATATATTAAAAACAGAAATTGTCATAAATTTACCTATAAAACATTTTAAGCAACACATTATTCTGTATCTTTATGTACATATTTTCTACATCACTGCAAATGTTTTCTCCTTAAATTTATGCAGTTTGCATTTCCTCTTAGGTAAATTAGCTTTCTTTGACCTCAGTGCTATAACTTATCATGTTGACATCCTCCTACATGTCAACTCGTCAGGTTATTAAAATTTGATCCCATTCTCCAAGGTGTCAACCATCTCCTCCAAATTAATGTTGTCAGCAACTTAATGAATAAGCTCTCTACTCTCACATCCCCAAACTCCACATACATTTCTCACAGCAAATGTCTACCAGCAGGAGAATGACCTCTAAGCATTTTCTAAAATGCCAGTGTGAAATCAAGCTCTGTAATTCATACAGCTGCTATTTTTCTCCACCAAATGAATTGAGTGTGAGTTCAATTAAATTCACTTCCATTTAAAGCAGTATTATCCATGACCATTATGACCAATTGACCAATATATTTCTATTCTACATGGAAAGTAAGCAATTGAGAATGTGATTTATTTGCATATATATATATGTATATATGGCATATAAATTGATTTAGAGAATTAAACAATAAAATCAGAGCTCAGTTTACACAAATTAATGAAAAATAATCTAAAAGTAAAAGGGATTTTAAAGATTCATTGCTATATATTTCATAGAAACCTAAAGTATATTTACTTTAAATATATTACAAATCAATTCTACTGTATGAACATATCATACTCAGCCCAAGAAATATACCAGAATAACATTATACATAAATTTATTAAATACATTTCCATAAATTAGGAAATGGATGGATTTACATGCATTATTAGCCTATCATTCTAAAACTGGAGAATTTTTCTAACACTAAAAATACTATGATGCTATAAGACCAATCAAAAGTATATATACACTGTAATAAGTTTCCTGTAAGATCTTTATACAAAGTTATAGCACTGAAGATAAATATTTTAGAAGAAAATTTATTGGGTATATAAAAGTATTTTTTGTATTTAAAAAGATATATAAACATTATCACAACATGAACAAGTCTGCCTATGAATGTAGCAACTTTTAAAAGAAGTTATTGTATATCTAAGAGATTAGAGTTAATGACCTTTATCTTTTAATTCTATCTGATATTTTGAGACTAGTATATGTTATGGGTTGGACAGATGAAATGGCAACTCTATACTTAAAATTGCTTATGATTAAATATTACTTTGGGTCTGTAAGGAAGCACTGTTGGTAGTTTGCCAGGCATGCATGAACTTGAGATCTAATGGTCAGTGCTGCATAAACCAGGTGATGTGGTCTACTCCTGTGATCCCAGTGCTTGGGAGCTGCAAGCCAGAGGATCAGAATTGTAAAGCCTTCCTCACCTGCATAGCGAGTTTGAGGTTAGTCTTGGCTACCTGAGATCCTGTGTCAAAAGAAAAAGAAAAAATACTTTAAAATGCGTTCTCACGAGGGGATGTTTGAGGAGTTTTCCCCCATTTTCTCCTAGATATTTGAATTAGAAACAGAAAGATAATTAGAAAATAATAAAAATTTTATAAAGCTTATTTTATAACTGTTCCATGTCTATCTTCATTTTTAGCTTGAAAGTCAGACATCCCATAACTAATGAGTAGCCATTTGTTGAAGTGTGACAGACCATAATTAGAAACAAATTGTGACCAGGTACAACATAACAGATAGAAAAAGAAAGGAATAAATGTCATCAAATGCAATTCATAAATTCATGAATATAAAATTTCGGAGAGTATTAATGATTGAGGAAAGACCTGATTTCCTAATTTTCACAAAGGAATATATCCTGTAGTTCAAAGAAAGAAACAGACTACCTTGGTTCACCTTGCTATAAGTTACTTTTATAAATAGTAGTTCAAAATAAATATTTGAAGTGAAATGTTGAATATATATGTTATGTGTAGCAAGTTAATCACTTTGCTTAAAATGTGGATGTATTTTGTTAGAAGAACAGAAATTCTGAATAAGATAGAAAAAGAAATTGTCACATTCATTTCATTATATTGCTTATTTTTAAAATTGTTCTAAGAATACTGTGACATCTATCTTACATATGTTTAAATGCACAATTCACTCTTATAAAATTCAGAGACATTAAATTAATTGTTTTCTAAAATAGTTTAATGCAAAACATTCATTCATACACTTGTATATGTAACTAAGTATGGACATTCCCTCTTAATGTGGTTTGTTATATTAGAGGTCAATTATAGAATTTCAATAATAAACCTTATACCCTTAATGAGTTCACATTTTTATAGGCTTCTTGTTTTATTCTGGCCATTGAAAGAATACATGTCAATAATATCTTTGTAATTTTTAAAGAAACATATTTAATTAAAAGCTTTAAAATCTGAATTTTAGGTCCTTTTAGTGATTATTTTGAATATACATGTCTGACTTATTCAAAATGACATGCAACTGAAAATTAGTAACTGTTTAAATATTTAATACCATTGTTATGACATTGTTGATTTACAGAGTTCTTCAAAGGAAGAACTATTTTAAAAGTCTGTTTAATGGTTGAGTGGAAAAGAGAGAAGGCACTTTACCATGTTAACTTTCAAATTTAATATCAGGTTTATCACAATAATTTTGTAGTTCAATAACTTTGTGATTAGACATAAAAATTGAATTGAATTTCAGCTTCTATTTAGATTGATGAATCACATCAACTTAGATTGTAGCAGCCAAAGAATACGTGTACACCACGGTCAACTCCAGTCACACTATTTTATACCTTCTTTTTTTCTAAATTTGCTAGATTCAAAATAAATATCACTAAAATGCTCATTTATAAAATTAAATAGTAAATTTATGATAATATCTTACAATGCTTAGCTTTATCATTGGTTGGACCATTCTTATGATGTCAATTATTAAAAATTGCATTCCAAAAGCTTTGTTTCAGTAAGTAGGTTAATAATTAAACTTTTATCGAATTAATTTTACTGCTTTTGGACAAATTATCTGATGGTACTGATATAAAATTGCTTTGCATTTTTTAATGAATATTTTCATATGATGTCTATGAATTTTTATAATTGATATTTATTCAGCAATAGTAGTTGCATCATTTTATCTTTTTGTTGTCTTTGGAAACGAAAATATTTTATGTAATTTATTTGGGGCAATATGCAGTATTTTTGTATTTTGTAATACACGTGTATACATTGTGTAATGGTTAAAGTAGCATATCTATCCCTTCATATATTGATTAGTTATTTGTGATGAAACTTTTCAAATTGTTGGTGGTTTACAAAATATCCATTATTTATAGTCACACCAAATCTTCTTACTCCTTTGTAACCTTTGTAACCAGATTTAGTACCCATTGGCCAGTCATTTTCATTTTGTATCCCGTTTGCTCTCTCTAGCCTTTGGTAACTTCTACTCTATGCTTAAAAAGATCAACTTTCTTATAATCACAAATAAGTAAAATCATAATATATATATATATATATATATATATATATATATATATATATATATATATATATAT
>PVHP010000082.1:0-99158 GCA_004024765.1 Zapus hudsonius | reverse complement strand
ATTGGGACTCATGGTTTGATGAACACGGAGGGTCACATGTCTCTTAAATATCTGATATCCTTCATTGTAAATATATACCCAATAATGTGGTATTATATGAGTTATATGAAATCCTATTTTAAATATTTTTGAGGAACTTCTGTACTTTCCATCATACACATCACAATCAATATTATAGTGCATTTTCTTTCTTCCCAATTTTTGAAAATATTCATTCTTTATTACTAAGCTTTTAAATGTAAGCTAAAATCTGTACATGGACAATACATAGAAATCCTCATGGCCTCTACACAAAGGAATTTAGATATTTACATTGTGATCTCTGTAATCATGACTGCCTAAAATATTTTTTATTTCAAACTGCTTTTACAGTGTAGACTGCCTAAAATGTCATTAAGTGAGATATATTTTAATTTTGAGTGTTTGCTTGTTGGAGTTGCTTAGAGCAGCATTATGGCTTTGCGCCTATTTATCTGCTTCTGGGAACCTCACACAGGATAAATGTCAAAATCATTGATGGAATTTAATATTCTTTTCCTTTTATAGAAATGAGAGGTCAGAAGTTCCACACTGAAAGTGTAATCTCACACCATTTTTTCAAGCTATATATAACCTCATATATGTAATCTTCAGCTCATCTTTTGTGGAAGATAGCTGCTGGGAAACATTTCCTCCTTCAGTTTCACTGCCTGTCACAGACTCTCATCTAATCTTCCTCTGGAAAAGAAAAACACATTTAATATTTGAAACAACCTAAGGCCTATAATCAATTTAAAATGGTGGATGATTCAGTGCATCTTTGATTTCTGAATAGTAGCTTCACTTTGTCTTTCAGTTCTTCCTTCCCCATCCGGTTGAGAATTCAGGTTTTTTTTTTTTAATCCTTCTGTGCTAATGTTAAAGGAAATGTACAAAGTGGACAATCATCTGTGACATATTTTGTGATGAAGCTCTATGAAATGTTTCATTCCGCTGCTTCCTTCCAAAGCCACATACATGTATCCGGAGTAATTAACCTCTGCCTCATGCCTTGCCTGGCATAGAGTCTCTTGGATATTATTTACTTTGACTGTGTAGCTTCATATGTAAAATTGACATGACTCCCCCCCCCATGACTTCTCAACAGTATTGCATCAACTGCTTACATAAAGTTCTGTTTAAGCGACAATTATATTTCATTCTCCTACTTTATATTGTAGTCTTAGGTTCTAGCAAGGTAGGAAAGAAAAGGAAGAAAGTGAAGGAGAATATAAAAGAGGGGGGAAGAAGTTACGAATTAAAAAAAAAGAAGCATGGATGTTATCTGAAATACTGAAAAGGGCTGCATAATGCATTCAATGAAGCAGGGCTGTCCCGAGGCCTAGACAAATTTCTGTTCCCTTCCCCGCCCATTCAGAGATTTCTTCCAATGCTTCAGTGTGGTCTGTCATGTCTCAGGTGTCATTACTAACAATGACTGAAGTCCAAACTTGCCTCTTACTGGTTCCTGGTGGTCAGAAATGCCTATATAGAAATTTTCTAAGTTACCATCACTCTCTGAGAACCCCCTGCTGTCTGGGTGTGACCTTGGGAGGGTTGAAACCTGTGCCCCCTTCTCTCCATCAGGGCAATTTCTTGTGCACTTCTTTCCCTGTGAGCCAGCCCACTGAGTTTTTTTTTTAATGTGTTTATTTATTTATTTATTTATTTATTTTCTTTATTGTTCATAATGAGTTACATTGTTTATTGGGCCAACCATGTGTTGTTATCCCCAATTCCCCATTGCCCCCCTTCCCCATTCCCAGTCAGCTGGATATATGGTAGGGGACCATGGATAGCCCAGTCTTCAGCCGGGTTCTCATGACCCAAGTGTGTTGTTACTGAGGGGTGCCAAGTCTCTGCTATTCTCCCCCACTCAGTTCCCTGAGTCGTGGTGGGTGAGTATTGAGGCTGCTTTGGTGTTGTGAGCTTAGGGGTTTTTGTGTTGAGATTCGTTGGTTTCTGTCACACTGGCTTATCTTTTGTTGATTGAATGGCTATGGCTGTGGGTCCCTTGTTCATCCAATCATTCTCTGTGGAGTTCCATATGGATCCTCCCCCGTATGACTGTGGTGGCTCATCTCATGCCAGGATCTCAGTTTTCTGCCTGCTGTTGGTTGGTAGTGTTATATGGGCCACAGCTCCCTCGCTGTATCCTGAAAAATACAAACACAATCTCCATCGCTGAATGAGGTCAGTATCAGTTAACAAATATGCAACAATCTGGATTTCTTAGCTTCTATTTTTAAAAGCCTCCCTGGCTATAACCTAAAGAGTAAGTAGTGGGTGTCAACTGGTAAGAGGGGCCATGAGTAGTAGGGGAGAATGTCTGAGTCTGTGAACAATTGAGCAGTCTGACAGCCCCAGGTCCTGGCCACTGGTTCCTTCCCTCACTGAGCTGTTGACCAAAGTGACTCATGAGGTTACAAAAACAAGACAGAATTCTGTCAAGGCTCTTGAATGCTCTCCCCATGCCTGAGGCAAAACCCTGTTGCTGAAGAAACCACAGAATACCATCGTTCAGCATTGAGAGACCCTTCGAGGCCTTGGAATGGTAATCAGATCCCAGATGGCAGTTAGTGCGGTGCTGGAAGACACTACACAAGCTGCCAGGGGAAGCTGAACAACGACAGCTGGTGTAAACAGACCACTGGCATGAAATACAGTCTGAGGCCACGAGTAGGCTGACCACACCTCCTACTGGGAGAGAAAAGGAAACCAAGAAAGGAGCACGTGTGCAATGGAGGAGCCTGAGCCTGGGGGAGATAATTAACAGCTATTAAATTTGGCCAAATATTCCACTCAGTGAGGGGGAACCCTTGATTGGAACCGGGGATTCAGGGCGATATGCAACGGATCACATACTCTTGGGCTCCCAAGAAAAGATGCACTATGCGAGTGACTGCCCACTGAGTTTTCTACTTACCTTTAACACCAAGAAACTAGAAAAAGGGCCCACGGGACGCATCAGTACTTCTCAACTCAGTGGGAGTCAGAATGTGCTTGGCTACTGACTATGAGGGACCCTGGCCATTTGCCTGCTAGTAGTTTCCTACTAAAGTTGTTCAGTGTGTTCGGACATGGTTCTTTTATCTTGTATTTCTCCAGGTATGGGCACCCAGAATTTACCCATATTTACTCTGCAGGGATAATGTGGTATGCAGGCTGTTTTCTAGGGTGCATGCAGCTCATCTTCTGGCTCCTAAAATATTCCCATGAATCCTATCAGAATTTCTCTCTTTTGCATCATAGCATTATGTTATCTTGAGTATGCCTTAAGCATACCAAATAAGGCTTGGAAATTTCTTTTGCAAATGGGACATCTGTCTTCATTCCACCAATGGGGGTCTTTCTTCATTCTCTCTGCATTTGATGGTGTGCAGAAATCATATTGTCACTACTCAACATCATGGTCCAAGGATAAAGTGATTATTGCCTTCTATGTTCAAGACAGCGGATGATGAGAGGATGTGTTATACTATATGCTTATACTATATAATTCCCATTATAAACTTTATTTAATCATAAAATAAATTTCCACATTTTAGCACCATTTGAGTAAGACTTAAAACTGTTCATCAGTAGAACAAAGATGCTGTCTTTTAAAATATTTTATTCATTTATTTGCAAGCAGAGAGAGAGAGAGACAGACAGACAGACAGACAGACAGACAGACAGCAAATAGGCAGGGCCTCCAGCCACTGCAAACGAACTACAGATACATGTGC
This sequence comes from Zapus hudsonius, assembly GCA_004024765.1. Classification (NCBI taxonomy): domain Eukaryota; kingdom Metazoa; phylum Chordata; class Mammalia; order Rodentia; family Dipodidae; genus Zapus; species Zapus hudsonius. Next base: position 95,412 of record PVHP010000082.1, on the reverse strand, counting down.
CTCCTTGTGCATTATATGGGTACTGGGGAATCGAACTCTGGGCTTTATATGGGTACTGGGGAATTGAACTGTAGTCCTTATTCTTTGCAAGCAAATATTCTAACTACTAAGCTATCTCTCCAGCCCGTGATGCTGTCTTTGAAAGCCACTGGAATCTATTATTGCTGGCAGATTAATGGGTGAGTCAGTCATAAGAAATGATGTAACCACTATTAAATATATCATATGAGAGAAATGCTGACATAGAATTGAGCATTGTTTCAAGGTACACAGATTACAATGAGTCATGTCATTGTGAGTAACAATAGCAACCATCATGATTTTTTTTCTCACACTGAAGATGTGAAGTTAGCCATAAATGCTACATTTGTCCATGAACTAGGTGGAAATTTGGTTGCCCCTAGAGTACAACTTAGACACAAAAGCAATAGTTACTCGCCTCGTCTTTACTCACTGTGTTCCCTTTATATAACTTTGTGTTGATAAATTATGTGGCAAAACACTCTACAATGAAAAACATATAATGAAGAATCACCCCAGAATCAAGGTAACTTGGGAGTGGAACAGAGGGATGGCTAGGTTAGTGAAAAATATGATAGATAATAAGACATTGTGGATAATTCAGCCTCTTAGCAAATACTGGATTTGATCTTAGGAGACTCATATCTATATTGCATTCTGCCACTGGCTTAGGTAAATTTCATAAACATTTAGGACTTAGTTTTTGCATCTGTGAAATGAGTTATAGATATGGTTTGCATGTAGTGTATGGTGATTATCACATCAAAAGGGATTCTGTTCTATGTCACCATTTCAAATTTCCACCTGTCATTATCCATTCCCAGTATATTAATGTCATCATTTAATGTCAATCAGAAGAGCTGAATTTAAATGTTTAACTTATATAGAAAAAATAGAACATCAACACAAGTTCCACTAATGGTGAGGTTTTAGTGGAATATGCTTATGTGTTCAAAATGAATGATTTGTGAGCCATCTCTGAAGATTTCTTTAAAAATCCATCATGCATTGTTAATTTTATGTATATTACTTCAAAGCAAAAATAAATCAATTTTGGAGATCTAAGAAAAATGCAAGCAAGAAACAAATACTATTTTCTTTGCTATTCAAGACCAATTATAAATTGTTATATTTATAGTATATTAAATTATACTTATTATATTGATGAGGAATACATATTTTAGTTATTGTATTATGCACCGTTTTAAACTCATTGTATATATGTGAAAAATAAGTAAAGTTGAAAGAATAAATGAACAGGGAGTTAACACTTGTGCTCAGGATTGAGGAGATAGATGGTTAAGAGCATGCGTCACTTAAGCAGGAAGACATCTCAGGCTGGAGGCAACCAAGTTCAACTTCCCAGAACCCACATTAAAAGCTGGACGTGGCTACATCAGTCTATAACCCTGGTCCACTGGGCATGGAGACTGGATAATTCCTGGAGCTCTCTGAAGGACAGAAACTCTGAGTTGAGGGAGAAACACTGTCTCAAGGAACTAGACACGTGCATGAGTGATAACAAAAGAACATCCTTCTCTCACCCCGTTACACAAACATACCAAGTGTGGGAATCTGCACACACACACACACACACACACACACACACACACACACACACACACACACAAACTACTCTACACACACACTCATACAAAAACCCATTCAATTAAGTAATACTCTAAAGTGGAGTCACACAATTTTGAAAATATTTGTGGAGAAGAATAAATTGGTCATCTGATGACAGAGACATCCTTAACTGTATGAAAATTTCAGAATGTTTGAATTAAAATCACTGTTCTTTAGCTAACGATGGAACAAAATATTCATAAAGTAAATATGTAGTAAAAATGTTAGGGCTGAAGAAATTGCTTGGTGGTTAATGTGCTTGCCTACAAAGCCTAAAGCTCACGTTCTATTCTGCTGTGCTCATGTAAAGCCAGATGCAAAAAGGGTCACATACATCTGGAGTTCATTTGTAGTGGGAAGAGGCTGTGGTATAGCCCGTTTCTCTCTCTCTCTCTCTCTCTCTCTCTCTCTCTCTCTCTCTCTCTCTCTCTCTCTCTCTCTGGTTGAAAATAAATAAATAAATAAATATGTATATATATAGACATATATATATATATACATATATATAAACTATTATAAGCAATCAGGTAATGCAAAAAGTATTATTTGTATTTTGGCAGTAGGAAAGGCATGAATGATATTACAGACCTAGTCCCTGGAAATAAATCACATATTAAGAAGCACAGGAAGGAATAGTTGGAAAGCTGTGAAATTTCCTACTAAAACTTTGTCATTATGGACAGACTAAACCAAGAAGCATGTGAGCAGATGGTGAAATGCCAAATATAAATAAATTCACATCTCTCTCTAGTATCTTCAGCCTAAGAACTTGGAGATAGACCAACACTTAAGACCATGACCCAGCGAGGAGCAAGAATTATTCAGTCATCTTCACAGTCAGGAGCAGAATCCTGGAGAGGAACAACACTTCAGACAGCTCCATTATGAATTCTTCATGGTCTCTGGGAGGCCACTTGCAGGGCAGGAACCTGCCAAGGCACTTTCTTAAAGTTAGCTGCAACTTCAGTAGAAACCTCTGGGAGAGCCTCACATACTTTCTTCCCTGGCTTTCTTTCTATATTTCCTACTCATCTATCCCCACAGGTTATCATGAGGATTCAATTATGCAGTTAAATAAGATCACTTTGAAATTTTCCAAATGTTCGTTATGAGTTATCGTTTCATAGAGCTTTCATTATTACAAGTTCATCCAAAAGACACATTTTTTGAGAAAATGTTCCTAAAATTAGCAAGGTCTTTAAAATAATGATAACTTATATGCTGATGTGTACAGAAGTTGTTGTTTCCTCTCTGTAAAAGAAGTAGCAGTAAAGGTAAAGATATGAAATTTTTTTCTATCGTTTTATGAGCTTTTAAATAAAATACCCTACCTGGAAACCTACTTAGCTTTTAAGTTTTTGTTTTTGTTTTTTAATTTGAAAAGTGAGTGTTTGATGAGATGGCTCAGTGGTTATTGAGATGTCCCACATGTGTGAAGAGGTGAGTTTGATCACCGGAGTCCATGTTAATTAAATGGAGTGATATGAACATGCCATCTCAGCACGGGGAAGGCGTAGACACTGGGGCTCACTGACCAGCTGCTCTCAAAATAAGGTGGGGAGTAAGAGAGGAAGACTCCTGACATCAGCGTCTGGCCTCTACACACACATGCCCATATTCACTGACATACATATGTGTGCCCACACATATATGAATATGAAAACATACAAAGCGTGAACACCACACACACAGGAAGACAGAAAAAAATGGAAGTTAAAACTATGATTTCAATCTGACTCTTTATTTGATGGCTTCTGTAATAGAGAGACATAAAAATCATTTAGTTTTCAGATAGGATGTAGTAAGATATCTTAAAATAACCAATGTGGTAAATAATTATCACATAATTAAACACGTGAATGATTTTCTAAATTGGACCAGTAATCTAAAATGTAAATTGAGAATTGAGAGTTGATATGTAAAATGGATAATAATAATTCATGCAAGAAGTTTTATCTGCAGAGACTGAGGATCAAATACAGCACTGTGAAAACTAAGAAAGTACTCAACTACTGACCTGCATCCTCAGCACCAGGCTTGAATGTTTATCATGTAGAATACACATATCCTGTTTTTTTTTTTTCTTTGCTTTTCCCAACTGGTTTGGCAATTGCTCCTTTTTTTAAAAACTATCATACAATTCTTTTAAGTGTTTAAATGGCTATTTTTGATTATTTAGTATATTCCTTAAGTGTATTGCTTTGCTTTAAAAAATCCTAGTGCTATTCTTGTTATCTACATTTCTGTATTTATTCCACTACAAGTATAATTATTATTATTATTTATTATTATTATTATTATTATTATTATTATTATTATTATTATTATTTTATTTGGTTTTGAGGAAGCGCATCACTTTATCCCAGGCTGAACTGGAACATACTGTGTAGTCTGGGCCTGTCTTGAACTCACAGACATCCTCCTGTCTCTCCTTCAAGAGTTCTGGGATTAAAGGTGTCTGCCACCACACCTGACTATAATACTATTTTATGATAATAGATTTTAAATATTGATTTTAAGTATAATATTTTTCCTCCAGTATATTTTCATTCTCCTGGGATATTTTTTGCTTTGTATCCACCCCTGTTTTAGAATTCACATTATCTTAAGACTTTATTTTGCTATCTCAGGTCTAAATTGATTGAGAAAAGTTGACTTATTATTACCGTAGCACTGATATTTCATGTACATTTGACTTTTTAAGTCTTGGAGATTGAAACCAGAGGATATGCTGTGCATACTAAGCACATCCTCTAAATCAAGGCCAAATCCTTAGACCCTCACATTTCTGCATCTGAGTTTTTCTTCCATATTGTTCAATTTAATTTTACATAAAAACTTAGCAGAGAGTTTATTAGAGTTATTCTTTTGGACATCAAATGTGTAGAATATCTGTGCTTTTAATTAGAATTTTAATAGCCACAGCCACAATACAGGATAAATATTGTTTTGCCATTTTACTCTATTTCATTATATTTTATATATTGCTAATTTGTTATTACTGCCTGAATTTTGCTCCTTCCTCTCCATTATCCACTGTTAAAACTCTCTTGGTAAAGCCTCAAACTCAGTAAGTAACATAGAAGCCTCTAGAGACATTATCTACATGTCTATAATGTTGAAAAAGAAACCAACCATCTGGCTTTTTCAGGCTTCTTCTACTCTCTGTACTTTTGTGCTAGGAGTTTTATTTCAGACAGTGACCCAATGCATCCAAAGAATCATTTTATTTTCCTTTTCTCAAAGGCCTCTATTTTATTTTGTCTTGCCTGCTTGAAAAGCACAACTTTATATGCTTTTGTGGTTGGTTGGTTGGTTTTTCATCACTAGGATGTAAGAATAAGTTTGATGCTTGCTCTACCATCATGGCCTGAAGTGCATGTTTCATTTCTATTGTAAAAATACTTTATATTTCTTCCTTTGATAGGCTGGCTGAAACACCAATGTCACATAGAAATGGTTATTTTGGGTACTCTTGTGTTTCATGTCACAAACTGATATTTATGCTAGAGTTAAGGATATTTTTAAGTGTTCATCATAGATACCTTTTAAATGGTTAAGTTTGCCATTTTATTATATTTGCTAAAGGCTTTCATAGATAATGAGTGTTAAAATTCATCAAACCAGGTGTTTGTTAATGATGATTTTCTATTTTTATCTGGTAATCATTGCAATAAATCATCACACCTAAAATTAACTTCTACTAAGGCATTTCACTGTTAAATATACTTTGTTAGTTTTTTAAATTTATATATTTTTGCTTATTTATGTGATTTGCTTAAGTAAGTTCTGTCTTGGTTCAAGTTTTGTCATTTTTAGAAGCATTTTCAAAGAAGCAATTTTTGTTTTAAAAAGTGTTACTCTGTAAATTTACTTGTAACTGCCCTTTCTCTCTCTCTCTCTCTTTCTTTCTTTCTTTCTGTCTTTCTTTCTTTTTTTCCCTTTTAACAAACATATTCCTTTTATTAGGAAGAAGATACTTGGAAAGGAAACCTGTGTCCTTTGGATCCAAAGCAGTAATTATGGACCAGATAAGTGTTTTTCTGTGATAGAAACAGTAATTGTCACAAATGTTTTAAAATTTCTCTGTTTTTTTTCTTTTTCTTTTTAAATTTTATCTTTATTGTCCAAAATTAGATACATTGATTGAGCAAATATTGTGCGTATATTCCCGTTTCCCTCATCTGTCCCCAGTCCACTGGGTATCCTCCTCGGAGGGCACATTGGATCAATTCAAGTGGCAAGGGGCTATGGATAGCACAAGAGGCAGCCAGGTTCTCCCCCCCCCCTTATGAATTGTAGCTGAGGTGGGTAATGTCTCTGGGTAATCTCTCCTACCATGGATCTTACAATCTTTCCGCCGCCTCTTCTGTTCCTTATTTTTATTGTTTTGGTTTATATTTTAAGATTTTTATTGACTTGATGTATTGGCTCCAGGATTTTCAATTTTTTTATTTTCATTTGTAACTGTATATTTTCCTATACATACTGCTTATTTGCACATAACAAAGTGTGAAAAAATGTTTTCGTATCTGACTTCTAAGCAGTTGATAATTTCTATGATTAATTTTTACCTTCTTGTCTGACCTGTTTTGATGATGATTTTGTAGGTCTAAAAGATAGATTCATACTTCTATCTAGTTGAATTAAAATGACATTATTTGAGAGCTGGAGAGATGCTTCAGTAGTTAACACACCTGCCTGTTTTGCTGACCCTGGTTCAAATCCTCATTGCCCACGTAGCACCGGATGCACAACTTGGTTCATGCATCAGGGGTTCAATGAAAGGGCTAGAGGCCCTGGCAATCTGTGTATCTCTTTTTCCCTGTGCTTGCAAACAAGTGAATAAATAAATAAAAGTATTTGTTTAAAAAAGGACGTTATTTCAGATGCAACAATAGCATGATAACCCTGATGTTTTTACCTGTTGCGTTATGAGGCATTCAGTTTAGTTTATCCTTAATGTGATTTTATGCAGCAGGTAGAGCCAAGAAAGTAAATGTATTATTATAGGGCCTGACTTTCAAGAAGTTAGAGAAGATGTAAGCAATATGACTGAGGCTTGATTTAGTACTTTTTTATTTTAGCTTGATATTAATTTGTTTTACTATATGAGAAACATTCTCAAGTAACCCACTTGCACTTATAGTAATAAGGCAACACTATGGGTAGGTGTATGACTATACTCAATCTTATCCAAATGGCTAAGAAGTGATTGGTAGATATATTTTTAAATATGCAGTTTAGAATGACTTTTCATTTAAAAAGATTTATATTTCTAATATTTTCTCAATTTTCATAAATGTTGACTGCTTCATGGTTTTTTAATGTTCCTAGGCAAGTGAGCATGAGCTTGTATTATTAGAATCTCATGCTGTATTGTGCTGGTTATGAATTATAGTTATTAAAATTTACTGAAGCATAAGGAGAGATTTTATTTATAAAACCGTAATTGTTTCCAATTGTAAAAATGTTAAGGTTTGCTAAGTATTTTGAAATAGTCTTTCCTCTTAAAATGATAGACTTTTAGGTTTGTAAAGCAGAAACTTTTAGCACAAAATCTTAAAAGTGCATTTCTTTGTGATGTGAAAATATAAGCAAAATTTCATTAAAGTGCTACTAGAATCCAAGGCAAATCATACCAGTAAAGCAGAGTAGCTTCGGTTTGTTGGAGAATTGTTCTATGGATGTTGTGGGATCATAGACAGATGAAAATATGTTGTGGTGATATACACATACTTTTATTACCTTAATAATTAGATTACCACTTGGCTTTAGATGACCTAAGACTCTTTCAGGCTTGATTTACATAGAGGCAATATAAAAAAAGACAATGAAAATGTATAGTAAGTATTGAATAAGAGGAATGCATTCAACCAAGAGAAATGGTAACTTTTTCTTAATTTACTCATCTGACATGATATTGTCACAACAATATGCCAAATAAGTCCAGTTTAAGAGATGACAGCTCTGAAACCTCACAATTACCAGCACATTTCAGAGGTGACCTACAAATTTGCAGTGTTTTCTCTGTCATCCAGAAATCCTTAACATTTCATGTTACACACTTAGCACTTGGTTCTCAGATAAAGTCCAACTAACTAGGGTGACATTTGCATTCTTCAATAAATGCAGAAAAGGAGGAAATTATTTACAAGGAAGACAAAAAAGAGAGAAAATATTGAACTTAAGGTCCCGACTTGGGAAAGTGCATTGGAAATGTCACTATGGACACTACAGACTATTTTTTTATTATTATTTTTTATTGTCCATAATGAGTTACAACATTTATTTGGTGGGCAAACAATGAGATGTTATCCCCAATTCCCCACTGCCCTTCCCTCCCCCCTCAACTGGATAACCTCCTCCATGGGTCGTCTGAATCAGTCCTTGTGACAGGGGACCATGGATAGACTAGTAATCAGCCAGGTTCTCCTGTCCGTACCTCTGGATAGTCTCCCCCACCACGGGCACTACAGACTATTCATGGTCTTTTGTTAGGAGAAGCTTACTAAAATAAAAACAAAATGACAGAATTTTGTTAGCAAATAAGGATGTAAGAGAATGTTATTGGAAAATTTTATTTTAGTTAAAGTTATTTTCACATGTCTATTTGTCACTAAATACCGTTTCCTTGGCCTCTCATAAGATTTTAAGAGAAATGAATCACACTGACATGTTTTTGCACTAAACATTTCATAATTTCTGATGAGTTATTTATTTTTGATTTTTATTTAGTAGAAACTTGGTAAGCCACATCATGTGCTGGTACCACGATTTCCCTGCTTTGTGCCCCCATTTCACTGAGTGCCCTCCTCAATGGGATTCCCATATACCAAGGGGTTGTGGGCTGTGAGTTGTGAGAGCAGCAGTCAGCCATTGTGTGTTGGTGTGTGTAGGAGGGGAGGGTGGGCAATGCCTTTTGGGATTCCCATTCACCCTGTGGCTCTTACAACCTTTCCACCACCCCTTGGACAAAATTCCCTGAGTCCTGGTGGGTGTTTTATGTCTACTTTAGTGTTGAGAGCTTAGCAGCTTCTTTATTACTGCCTTACTAAATTTTTAGAATCCTGAGTGTCTGTCTTCATCACCCTGGTTCAGTGTCAGGCTCACTGGAAGCAGCACTCTTGCTCATCTCACCAGATCCTCTGTGGTTTCATCTGGACCCCAGCTGATGTGCAAGGAGTGGTTTATCTCCTGCTAGGGAGTCAGTTATCTTTTCTGTCTTGTTGGTCAAATTTGTTTGTCATAAGTTCTCCCTGCCTTTTCAAAAATTATAACAGATTCTCCAGTGGAGAGTGAGATCTGCATAAGGTGTTGAGGATGGATTGAAAGTCAGGTTCTCATGTTTGTACCTGAAGAACATTACCCAAAGAGCTACTCCCCAGCTTTTCTATAAATCTTTATTTGTACAATGTTTCAAGGTAAAATAAATTTGGTAGCTACCCAAGCAGGATCAATACCCTTAATATATATTTATCAATGTTGTTTTGAGTAAATCAAATTACAGGGGGATCAAAGAACAGCTAAAGCAATTTATAAATATTTCTAAGCTCCATTTGTCAGTCATCTTGATGAATTCTTTGAATTTGATGCTAACTTTTTTTTTACATTTTAATTAATTGTTTAATATGTTGCCAGTGCTGCCATGGGTGTTTTGCTAAAGAAGCTGAGGATGTAAAATACAGGCAGACTGCAGAAAATTAGATTAACTTGTACAAATGCAGGTTAATATGTCTAGGGCCTTATAATGTGAATTAGATTATATGAAAGGGAACTGAGTAGCAGTCCTGCCAAAATGATTTCCCGTAAGTGTAACATGTCATGGGACCTTCTCCACAAACACATTGTTTTATTGGGCCAAAAAAGTCATTAGTTGGTAGAATAGAGAGAAAAAAAAAACATATCCTAGATGGCAATAGTGAGTTTTGGTTTCATGAAATAGGCAAGCAATAATAAGAAGAAAATCACATTTTTGAATAGTGTGGCACAAGACATATCAGAACATAATTTGACAGTAAATATCCACACCATCTTTTTACCCATATTAGAAGAAAATAGTGGTCACCTTCATTGGTATTAATCATTGGAAAAAAGTCATAAGTGGGCAACAACATAGTCTTAAATATACTAAATTTACAAAAATGACAAAACAGGAAATGTTACCATATGATAAACAGAAATTGGGAACAAAATGAATATAAGTAATAAGGTTATAATCCCATTTACTTTATATTATATTATATTATATTATAAAACATCAAGAAAGTAATTGGAAAATAGGCATATAACTTGTAGTTTTCTTGAGGTTTACATTGTTAATATATTATTTTGATAAAATATTTACTAAAAGACATACAACACAAGACATGTTACTATGATTATATTATAATATAAAATCAGCATAAATAATGAAAAAACCCAAAAAATTTTATTCAAATATGACCAGGGCAGTAAAAGAAAGTTCAAAAGCTCTTTATCAGTTGAAACCTGAGGTTTTACTTATAGGGAGATAAGTGTTCATGAACTATGTCTATTTGAGAGGAGTTTACATGGACTCTGGGCCGAATCTATGAAGGGTGGTAAAAGAGTTACTTTTTGTATAAAGACATAGAGTATCCTTTAAAAATATTTTATTTATTCATTTTCCAGCAGAGAGATACACACACACACAGAGAGAGAGAGAGAGAGAGAGAGAGAGAGAGAGAGAGAGAGAGAGAGAGAGAGAGAGAGAGAGAGAGAGAGAGAACACCAGGTCCACCACCTGTGGGTCTGTTTTATGTGGTTCCTGGGGACTTGAACCCAGTGCCTTAGGCACTGGAGGCAAGTGCCTTAACCGCTGAGCCATCTCTCCAGCCCAGAGTATCCTTTTTAAACTCACACTCTCACTAGGATGCTGTTGAGCCAATAGCTGAGGATCAGCAGAGTAGAGCAGCCTTCAGTCAACAAGGGAAGGCCATCTACAGACGTCTGCTTAGTGAAGTGGGTTTCTTTCACAAGGCATCATAGGGACGCTGTAGGTGGAAAAAACATGAGCAAATCCATTTATTTTGCACTCAGTATCTGGGACACTCAGCGCTTCATCACTATTCCATATGCTTCTGGCTGGAGCTGGTTTTGAGTCAAGTCTTCTGGCTCAGCATCAATGAAGCAAGCACAACTCCCGTGTGCGTGTAGAGAGATGGCTGGAAGTGTTGCTGGAAACTTTCAAAAGGCTGTGTGGGTGACAAGCCTGGCTGAAAAAAAAAAAAAAAACAGCCTGAATGTAAGCTGTATAGTTTGGGTTAAATATGATTTTTAACAATTAAAATGGTAGCTACCAACAGAGGGATGCATTGTTGAAATAAAGATACACACAGATATTTCTTTCCTTATTAAATGTTATCAGGCAGGACTGTTTCACTCTCTGATCTTCTTAAAGCTTAGTTTATGCTGTGAGTTTATGCTATGTCTTTGATTCTCGGCCAGCTAAGAGAAACTGTCTTGGCATAGAATAGTGTTGAACGATCTTGATTTTGATAAATGAATGTAACTTTCTTCCTTCTTAATGAATTATATATAGATAGATAGATATTATGTATAAAACATACATAAAAATATATCCATATATCCATTCTCATTTAGTTAATTGATGGTAAATTTAAAAAGAATTTTACCTAATAAGATATTTCACATCCTTAATTTTGTTATATATGTTTTATTTTCTACTTGGGTATTTACTTTGTTTCAGGAATGAACTAGATTTCTCATTTCTGATGTTAACATCCAAAATGATGTTTAACTGACCAATTCCCCTTGTCTTATTTTAGTAAAATGAAACAAAAATTTTAAAAAAAATTGAGCAAGGGAATTCTAAAACTAAGGTAGATTTTGCATTCAAAACAAAAGTTACTGTCTTATTTTTGCACATGACTTCTTTCTTTTTTAATATTTCTTTATTTTCCATAATTAGATACACTGAATGAGCAAATACTGTGTTGGTATCCCCAGTTCCCTGATTTCCCTCTTCCCTGTCCCCAATCAGCTGGGTATCCTCCTCCGTGGGCAGTCTGGATCAGTCCATGGGGTAGGGAGTTATGGATAGCCTAGGAGTCAACCCTGTTCCACCCCCTTTTTTATTTTGTCACTGAGGGGGTCCATGTCTCTGGATATTCTCCCTCACCATGGCTCTTACAATCTTTCTGCCCCCTATTCTGCTCAGTTCCCTGAGTCACGGTGGGTGAGTATTAAGTATTGTTGAGGTCTTAGGGGGTCTCTGTACTTCTGCTTTAGATTGTGTTGAAATAATTGGTGTCTGTCTGTTGAATGATTGGCTGTGTTTATAGGTCTCTTGCCAGGATGTCAGCTATAGGCCTGTGGCTCCTTGGTTGGGTTGGAAGAGCCACAGCTCTCTCTGAGCCTTCTGAAAAATTCAAACAGAATCTCCATCAGAGAGTGAGATCAGTATAGGTTAAATGAGAGACACATTCCTGAAGTGGCTAGATTCTATTGTGATTAGACCCATTGTAAATCTCTTGGGGTCTCAAGATTTTGGTTCCTGGTGCATTTCGCCCTGAGTCCCCAGTTCCAGTTAAGGGCTCCCCATCATTCACTGAGTGGATTACTTGTCTAAATTAAAAGCTCTTGATTGCCTCCCCCAGGCTTTGGCTCCTCCATTGTACAAGTGCTCCTTTCATGGTCCACTGTTCTCTCCCAGTAAGCAGTGTGTTCAGTCTACTCAAGTCTGCAGATTGCGTTTCATATCAGTGGTCTCTGTTTACTCCAGCTGTCTCCAACTAATCCAACACCTTATTTTCCATATGATTTCTTTGAATGTCTCCTCAATTTAAGGATTATAACTTTCTGCTCCCTAACATTTTGGTAGTATTGATCTTAATTAAAAAATATTGAAATTCCAAAGAGGATGAAACTATGACAGGCATTTAAAGAAATGGGACATTCATGTTGATGGAATATTTAATGAAATAAAAATTATGAGCATATGTATTGCTTGACTTTATATTAACAATTTGAATGTTAGAAATAGCTTTCTAAAGTGGACTCTGAAATCTACCATTCAAAGATAGAAACTCCTGAATTTCTTCTCAGGAAGGAGGGATAATCAGTTATTCTTGCTTTAGGGGATGCCCTTGTTCTAAAAACTAGAGAAATCAGAGATCAATTTTAAAGGGTGTCTCATATCTCCAAGTATATCTCCAAGTGAGAAGAATGTTAGGCTGGTTGCAGGATGAAAAACTGTGGGCATACAAGCAGACTCCCAGGACCACCTTGACCATGGCTTCTTTTTAGTACAGGCAGAAAATCTTTGATTCTATACTAAGTATATATTTTTTTTGGAGATACTTGGTAGAATTGTCAGATAGTGCTTACTCTTGTTTTATTTTGAACAGGAGCTGATATAGCCTAGGCTAGCATTATAGTTGATGTAGATGACGAGTACTTTAAGTTTCTGATTGGCCTCTCTTCAACTATTAAGTATATATATTAATATTAGTATATATATATATATATATTCAACTATTATATATATATATATATATATATATATATATATATATATTCAATGTCTGGGAGATGGTTCAGTGTTTGCTAAAAAATGCAAGTGTGAGAACCTGAATTTGAATCTTCAGGTATTCAAGTAAAAAATGACTTTGACCTCTGGCTTCTACACACATGTGTTTACACATATGCATATATATATATATATATCCACATACATATGAACATATATATGTATATATATATATATGCACATACGGTATACAATAAAAACTTTTAAATTGAATAACAATTATCATATGATCAATTCCTCTATGGGGTAAATATTCAATGAAAATGAAAGCAGAAATATAGACAGCTATTCAGTGATATGTATATGAACAATAATCACAACTAAGAAGTAGAAGAAACCCAGTGTTTCTGGAGTGATGTTTGGATTCTTCAAAACTCAAATGTTTCAACCTTCACCTGAAATGCTACTGCATTTTTATAGAGAGCACTATTAAGTAATTAAGTTTAAATGAGGCCATAAAGAGAAGAATGTTATCTTCTTAAGAAGAGATAGAACTTGAGTTATCTCTTTCTTAATGCACATACTGAAACAAAAGCCATGCAAGGGCACAACAATAAGGTTAGAAGACATCCTTCATTAGATACCTAATTGGTTAAATATGTAATTTTGGAATTGTAGTGTCCAGAAATATGAGATTATAAATTTTGCTTTTTAAGACACCCTTGTTATGACAGTCTAAGCTGATGAATCTAATTAAAGATCTCTTGATATAAGTAATAACTACTTAAAAATTTAAAGCAAATTTGAAAGCATAAGGCTATATTCCATAAAGGATTTTTATAGAAAATGGATATTAACAGAAAGAGAAAACTTTTTTATCATCTTAAATAATAAATGTGCCTTCATGAAGAGAATGCTCGGAGGATGATATGAACTTTCTAGAAGGGCTCAGATGGAAATGACAGATATGTTATGGAAAATTATACAAAGGATATTCTATCATGAAGATTTTGTCTCAATGATATTTCAGTATTTACTGCCAGATAAAACTGGGAAATGTTGAAACTGTATATTTATTTTAGGAGATTATTAGGCAATATTGAGGAAATGACTTGATTTTTTCTTAGTATCTTATTATAAAATGTGAGAGGAAACAGATACATTGAAGGGATTATGCAAAAGGATTAATAATCTGATTTGGGAAATTTTCAACCCAGCCAATTTCACACAAAATGAATAAGCCTATTATGAATATTTTAAAAAGCATCATGAATATAGCAATACAACCATCAGATATGTGATCATGGATATGACTCATTTTTGTAATTAGCTATCTCACAAAAGCTAGGAATAGTAATGGTATTGCACCAGGAGAAGAGAGTGCCAGTTTGAATTAAAGGGTACACAGGAACCATGTCACATGAAAGAAGGCTGTCAGATTGCAGGGATTCTATAGGGCACCCTCCATCACTAAGAAAATACATGTCTGCTGTTTAATTCACTTATTCAATAGTACATTTGCTGTGAAAGCCAAAGTAGACTAAGATCACTGATTTCCTAGACATTCGTGCCTAACTCATTATTACTACAATTTTACTTGTAATTGATATTGTATATATAATTTCTAAAACCTGCCATCGGATAAATGCTTTAAAAAATAATCCCTCTGAGTATTTGTTCCCTTAATTTGATGACTCATTCTTGATTTTTTGTGCTCCTTTACTGATTCTGGAAAAGACCAGTGCTTTTCCTGATTGTGTGGAAGATGTAATGGAAATGCACATCTAAACTTGCAGCTTCTTCGCTGGAAGCAAAGTGCTTTCCAGGACAGTAGCCCTTCGCTCTGTTAGGCTGTCACTCATCTCTCCACAGACGCCTGTCCACATGAGGGGCATGAAGTGAGCAGGCTAGCCTAAGTCTACTGATGCTCAAGTTGGAAAAGTCTTCCTGTTCACAGGACTCGGTGAGCACACCATTGACTCTTACGTAGTCTTCCAGTGGATGAAGGATGATCAAGGTCATTAAACTAACAGTCAATATATATGATGAGAGAAGGGTGGACTTGAAATGTATTTAAGTTCGAAAGATGCTGGCTCGGCAGAGCTCCAGGGGAGAGATGACTGCTGACTTTACAGATCTTTGGGATACAAAAAATGTTGAATTAATAAATTTTGAAAGGATTAAGGGCTCCATGGCATTTCCTCAAAAATAGGATGTATTAGTTTCCATAAAAGGAATATATTTGGAAAAAAATTCTCATGGCGGGCTGATTTTCAATGAGTATCTAACAATGATTGTCAAACATAGTTCACTGAAATAAATTGTAATGGGAAGAATGAAATGTTTCCGTGATGATTCAACCATGCCTACAGAAAAGTCAGATGCTTCCTAATTTATATGATCTATTTTTAAAGAAAAATATCAGCTTTTTTTTCTTTTACCTTCACTTTGTCTTCATTCTTTCTTGTATGTAATATCATATTTAGAACCTGGTCCAGGAAAAAGCTGGTTTTATTGGCTGCCCATAGACAAGCAGAAAGTGGTCTTAGTATACTCAAATGATTTTTTTGAAGTAACAGAAAGATGAAAGCCACAGAACAGTTGAGCACATGTTAAAGAAGAGAGAATTTTTGCTACTCCTAGTGTCCTTTGAAAAGAAGTCTTCACATTGAAATTAATAACTAGGTATTTCCAACTCTGCACTTTCTGATCGTTTCTTTTCACTTTAAATGATGCTTTTTATATTTTCTTTAAGCTCAATCTGCTTGAACAAAATTGACTTTCTCAAGATTTTGGTATTGTTATCTTTCAAATTCTTTTGTTTTAGTTGTCAAAATATTATCTTTCATTATGAAAAGACACGGGTCTTAACAACAAAATAAAACCCTTTTTATTCTAGTGTCAAGGGTTTTGGTTGCTATCCATTACTTTCTCTCTCTCTTTCTCTCTCTCTCTTTTTCTCTCTGTGTAAATATATATTACTTCTGGATTCAATTTCTTCATTTTTTAGTTATTTAAACTTTTATTTCAGTACAGAGAATTCAACTCCATGTGTCCTTAGTAAATATAACTGAATTTGACATTTAAAAACATTTCTTTTTACATCCAAGAATATTTGCTTATATATTACTATATTTGAATGTCTTAATTTCCAGTTACTCATTTCTGGTCGTTCATGGTTTGTTTCTGCTTTATAATCCCATGATATTTTTATTTTCTTCTCCATATAAGAACTGAACATTTTTATTTGTAGATTCTCTCAAATGGACATTTTGATGAGCATGTTTCCAAGCCCCTTTATTTGCATTGCTTATTCCAATAGTAAATACTGTCTAACATTTCAAAAATCAACACAAATTTTATGGCTGCCTTTGCAGTTATAGTCAGGTGGTCTGGGAAACCTCAAGAATTTTGAAGTAAGAAGATGAAGCTTTGTAGTAGCTAAAATGTAAAACTAGATTTATTGGATAAGATAAGACCTTGGGGTTGTTCAACATTTCTGTGCCTCAGTTTCTTTAGTACTTCCATGTGTATCAGCAAGCTATGTCTCTTAATTTAATAACTATTTTAAAATTATATATGCAGGAAAGGTCCTCATACATTGAGCCAGTATTAAAATTGAATTGTGTAAGTACATTTAAAACTTAGTGTGACATGCAGAAATTCAATATCCAAGGCTTAAGAATAAAGGCCATAAAATAAATTTTGGAAAATTTTCTTTATGAAAAAATGCAACTGTTCTATTTGTTTCTGGGAACTACTGAGCAAGCTCTTTGTATAACACAAACAGTAGGAGAGCAAATAAATACAATATAGACGTGCATTCAATTACATGGCTGTGCCAACACCAGAGAACTTTGTAATTGTGATAGCAACTTATTCAAAGATCACAGGCTGCACATGAAAATATAATCGAAACAAAAGCCAATACACCCTGTGAAGAGGTAGATTTTTGACTGGCATGATATATGAAGTACTAAGACAACATTAGTGAAGACTAATTTGCTAATTTGAAACTAAAACTAAAACAGATGCCTGGAATCATTTAAAGTGCCTGCGGGCCTGGAAATATTGTCAACATACTTATAAAACAATTAATAGGGGTTTAGTAATAGCTGCTCCATCTAACTGATGACAGACAGAGCCCAGCTTGTAGCCAGAAATCATGGCCATCCTCTGAAATCTCTGAGATTAAAGGGGGATTTTAGGAGCTTCCTCACAATGCTTGCACGGGCATGGGCTCCAAGATGCTTTTCCATTTTAGTTACTTACCTTTTTTTCTTAATTCCCTGAAATTATTGATATTAAAACATGAGGATAATTGTATTCAAAAAGTGGTGAATTTAAAAATATATTGAAAACTATGAATTTTTGGTTTACTTCTCCAAAACTTTGAAAGTGTTAGCTGTGCTATACCTTGACAAAGCATCAGGAGCATCTGCGTTTCTAAAATACACTTACTAAACATTACAAGAAACTTCTTTTTGAAATTCAGAAATATAATGTCCATTTTCATGTCCTACTATTTTATAAGTTTAAAAGATATTATTAAAATTTAATCCTGTGAGAATGCACAACCTCTCACTGGCAAAATTTATTTCATTCCTCCTCAATGAATTTTACTGACTTTAAGGGATTGATGTTGTAAACTTCTTTGCACAGCTTGCAAACATTAAAGCTTAATAGTCTTGATGCAATAGTAAAAGCTAAAGACATTAAAATAATCATTATTTTAATTAATAAAGCAATTTTCCTTTATTGATAGAAATACTAATAGTAATCATTACTAATATTTATACTTCCTTTTAAGTACTTCAATTATAAATATATAAAAATGCAAAGCCTTATTTTCTGAACGTACAAGCAAAAAAAATTGACACAAATCATTATAAGTGAATTTGTGCTGGATTTGGGTTTTTATAAAGAGGTTCACCTCCATCATATGACTTCTTGGAACAAATTGATATGTCAATTTATTTTTGAAAGGAGAGTGTTTACACTAAAACATATTCAACGTTTTTCCCTCAATTATAAAGCCAACTAACAGTGAATTTAATAAAGATTTTTGTTAATCTATCTAATAAAACATTTGCTTCTTAAAAACAGGAATTTCCAAATTTAAACAAGTATTTCAAAATTGTTTAAAAAGAATAGCCTTCTAAATTTTGAGAATTTAAAAATTTGTTTCATTACCTTAACCTTGATTTTTTTCTTTGACTCTGTAGGTATATTATGTCTCTCTATTAACATACATGTTGTATTTTCTCCCATAATAATATCCCTTGATTTGACCCTCTTCTGTCAAGTCTTTCAGTAGGTATGTAATTTGTAATATAAAATATTCAGAGCTCATATTTTTTCAAATTAATTTTATATTTTATTGAATTTTTATTACTGAATTATGTGCTAGGAATTTAACCCATGTTCCCACATATTCTGAGCACATGTCCCACCACTGAACACTTCCACTGGGCTCATTTAGTGATTTTTTTTTAAGCCAGCCAGGCTAAAAGCAATTCTTTACAAATGGTGATTTTCCTTCCTTCTTTCCTTCCTTTCCGCCTTTCTTCTTCTCTTCTGTGGTTTTGAATGTTGATACATGCATATCACATTTTGAGCCTATGTACCCCACATCACCTTATCTTATACCCCTTACTCTTGCTATACCCCTTCTAGTGGTTATGCCATGGAAGAGAATGACTTCCCTTCTGGCAACCTTTAACCACTAGTGTCACTGTGCCTTTAGGACAGAGCATCCTAAAACAAGCCCCTATTGGAAACATGATGGCTCAGCACTTACCTGCAAAGCCTAGAGGTATGAGTTCAATTCCCAAGTGCCCAGATAAAGCTAGATGATGGCATATGCATCTAGTTCCTTTGCAGTAGCTAAAGACCCTGGCCCACCCATTTCCCCCTCCCTTTACAAATAAAATGTTGATTGGCCCCATCATTTGTGACTCGTATGTAGGTGACCACAGTTCATGTGAGTTCATGAGTGCAATGACCTTGTTGTGTACAGATGGTATCCAGAGGCAAGAATGTGATTGACAGTGAGAGTTCCCTTTCCTAAACTCTTCCTCTCCTAAGATTCCATCTTCTGCTATGTTCCCTCAGCCTGGGATGACTCATCTGTCCCTATGTTCATCAGGTGACCAGTTATGAACCTCTGTACTGACCACTTCCCACTGTAAAAAAATAAGTAAATAAATAAACTTTATGGGCTAGGGAAATGGCTCAGCAGTTAAAAGGTGCTTGCTTGCTCTTGCAAAGCCTACTGGCTAGGGTTCAATTTTCCAGGACCCATGGAAAGCCAGATGCAGAAAGTGGTACATGTGTTTGAAGAGGCCAGGATCTCTGCTGTGTCCTTACAAACACATTCTCTCTCTCCCTCTCCCTCTCCCTCTCTCTCTCTCTCTCTCTCTCTCTCTCTCTCTCTCTCTCTCTCACACACACACACACACACACACACACTCTCTCTCTCTCTCTCACACACACACACAACTAAATAAACAAATATTACTTTTAAAAGTACAAATTTTTCTGCTTGAGGTTGAATTTAAAATTAATTTTGAATATAATGATGAAGATTCTAAGAATCATGGTGGAAGAAATATCTAGAGGCATTGCCTCCACCTTGCTTTCCCAACTCACAGCCCTCTATTCTGTGGAGCCTTCCAGCAATCCCACCGAGGAGGGCCCTAGTAGAATGGGAGGAGAGAAGCTTGGGATCAACAAATAATGTAAGCTTGGATTTTCTTCACTGTTTGTATCTCTTTTATTTTCTCCTTTTCTCTCATTCTAGCTAAGACTTCAAACACTCTATCAAATAGAAGAGAAAAGGAAGGACAGACATCTTCTTGCTTCAGAAATCTTTTGCAACTGTATCCAGATAGTGCACAATTAATTCCACTTTAAATTCTACATTAATTAGCACATATTCACAGATATCTATGCTCTCAGTCATTTTACTGGTCAATACTGGTCACATATCCTTCCCTACTGTCTGAAGACTGGGGAAAAGCAAGCTGCCATATGCCAAGAGAGAAGCACTAATGACTGACAGCAGCTCTGTGGGAAAGTCGAGGTAATACAGATGTGGGCTATTTCTTGCAGTTTACTAATCAATTGGACAAATGAATAATTAATCATAATCATCATAGTAATAGGCTATTTATCACAGTGTACTGATTGTATTTAAATGAATAATCAACCTAGTGTTATATTTTAGGAATAGGTTCTCTTAAAATTTGTGTAATTGAAAAGTTCACAATGCAGATGTCAATTAATCATAGCTGTCAAATTACTTCAATTCCTTTCATTTAGTTTATGACTACTCCCTGCTCTCTTCAAATAAATGTAACGTATAGTCTAGCACATTACCCTTTAAAATACACATTTCAGTAATAATATATGCCTCCTGTAGCATATAGGCATAGTGCTATAAGGAAAATGGCAGCGTAATTGTAAAACCACATATAACCATTATATGTTAGGAGTGAATATAATGCCATATATATATATATATATATATATATATATATATATATATTCTTTGATTACATACTTGATTACATATGTACTCCAATGTTGTATAACTTACCTCCCCTTTCCCTTATATTCTTAGTTTTGTCAGCATGTTAAACGTTTTTATCAAATAAGATTTCTACATGTTTGGTTTATTTTCTAAAGGCTCTTATACACATTTTTTTAAATTGATTCTTCCTTCAAATTCAAAGTTGCTTTCTCACTTTTTCTTGGAATTCCCACTCCTTGGCCCCAGTGACTCAGACTGCATTTATGTTTCTAAAGTTTTTTTTTTTGTTTGTTTGTTTGTTTCCACTCTGCTTGGCTTTGTTTTCCTTCCTCGACAGAATTATTTGGCTAGCGTTCTCACCTGCTTGACACTGTTGGACGGAACTATGTATATCATGTTATGACATGGCTTAAGATCTAGTAAATAGTCTGTAATCTTTATTGACTGATAAACCAGAAGTAGAAAGTATATACACAACCGTGTTCTTATGCTCCATCTGGCAGATAATTCTTCTCAAAGATAGTGAAAATAAGAAGAATAATAACTAAATGTCAGTTTTATATTAAATTTTGAATTTAAACATAATTTTCATTCATTCAGTCATATCGTTTATTGTTACTATTTATATGAAATAGTTATGCAATCCATATGAAAATATCCCTTGCAAGTAGTGTGATTTCCAGAGGTATGTGAAACATAGTATAATTTTTTTTCACATTTGTGGTATGGTATGTATATGTAATATGTCAGCACATATATTTGTGCAGATGTGCACTTTGTATGCACTCATGGGAGAGGCAGAGCAGCACAATGAATGTATTCTAATAGTCATCTGCTTATTTCCTTCAGAAGTAGCTTAAAGAATCTGGAGCTTCCATTGTTATTCAAGATAGTTGACCACTGAGTCCCACTGATAGTTTAGTCTTTGCCGTGCCCCCCCCCCCAGGACTGGGGAGACAGATGTGAATGTCCATTCCCACATGTTTATTTGAAACTGATGGAATCTGAATTCAGGATGAATCATATCCTCTCCAGAAATAATGCTTATATGGCAAGTACTTTGATCTGGTGGGTCATTGCCTCATCCTTGGGAACATAATTTTATATTACTTGAAATTAACTCTTAATATTTAAATTGATTTATATTTGTGGAGTGTCTGGAAGGAATGAATTTTAAAATTACCTTCTTTTCAGTGCCCATAATGCTAAACATTACTGCATGGAACTCTAATTTCTTCAAAAGGCCAAAACATGACAACACCCTTCACTAGTTTCATATCAAAACAAATATTGTTTTGAAATAAACTGAATTGTGTGAAAAATACATAAAGTTACTACTCGTCAGATTAGAGCTGTGCAATTTTTAAGTCTGACAGCAAAATATGGTACTTGCTTATAAACAGTGTCATTTTTATAATGAGCTTGAACCTGAACAAGGTGTGAGGTAAGTGGCCTCAGGGTGTGAAATTCTATTCGTCCACCCACTTTGCATCCTGTGTTTGATCTTTAAATACAGAATGATGAGATAGGTGTGCACCTTGGTTCTGTTGCTCGGCCATTTCTGACAGCTTTCAGGGACCCTGCTCAATCCAGAAGGGTGACAGGAGGAAGCTTTGTTTCATCAACTGCGTGCTTGCCACTAGAAATGCCCAGGGAAACAAAATTTGGTCTCCTCATGTAAAGCTCTTCTTTCTCTAGTCATTTGCATTTTCTTCTGCTTTGCAGAGACATAACAGATGGCTGGATGGCGATTTGGAATGCTAATTAGGCTGCTGTGTTTTTCAGCTAACCTTAGGTAGTTAGAGTCCTGTGAGGCCTGATTACCACTGGGCCATTTTAAAATGCTAGCAGATAACCATTAAACACCCTTTAGTAATGAACTTTTTACAAACAATAAGACAAGATTAACTCAAGTTTTTTTTTTTTTTTTTTTTAATGAACTCTGTACCAGCCACAAAGCAATTAATGACTGAGTGGCACAGTGGCAGATTAGAAGGGTGATTTTCAAGTTGTCACTCAGTTCAGGAACTGGAGACATGCACAAATGTAAACTAATAGCCTTTTTATGTTTGATGTAGCTGTAATCTTAATAATAGAGGCATAGAATGGAATGGCTAGGGAAGCAGATTCTCCAGGGGTAGAGGTAAAAAAAAAAAAAATTAAAACTGAGTCTAACTAGCCTTTTTGAATTAAGTGTTGAAAGCGGGAAGAAAATACATACACAATACATTTGGTACGGCCTGAACAAAATAACTATGATTATATTCCTGTTACATTCGTGAATACATGGTGATAGTCAATAAAAATAAATGTTATACAATTCAACTATGCCTGTTTGCAAAATAACCTAAGAATTGTAAATGTTATATATATATATGTGGATTAATATGCATAGGACAAACATATTTGGAATGACATATATATATTACAAAGTATACTGTATTCTGATAAGAAAAAACAATATTTTAATAAACTTACCATTTAGAAGTTCGCAGTTGAAATGAAATATTAGATGTAAGTATAATATTGGATTAACTACTGAATTTTGTGGTCATATAAATGATTTTAAATCTACCATAAAATCTCTTTATTTGCCCAGGGCAGGAGCAGAGGAATGTAGCTAAAAGCTAAAGTTCTGATGTACAACTCCCTGCATCTAATTCTGTTTCTACCATTTATTATCCTTGTAAAATTGGACAAGTCCCTGAAAGCTCTTTAAGTTGACTTCCTAAATGTACTTATTTCAACAAGTCTTCTGTGAAAACTGAATAAGAGGATTCCCATGAAGCTTGAAGAATATAGCTTTTGAGTCCAGTTGTGAGTCCAGTTTTGAGTCCAGTGCTGATCATGGCTGGACAAGAAATCGCAGGGTCAACGTTAACTTGCACTGCAGAGTTAGTAATGGCTTGCCTCTACAACTTCTTTGAACTTTGGGAGACCCTGTCTGAAAATAATACATAGAAAATATTGTTTAAAAGAGTTCAGTGAGGAGCACTTACACACTATGTACAAAATCTCACATTTAATTCCCAGAACTAAAAGAGTAAATAAAAACAAATTAAAATAAATTCAATATCAGCCTAGAACATGGTCCATACTTTCAGATGATGAAGCTGGATACTATTCTCATCATCTTTGACTTTGGGGAGCTGTTATAGAAACATGATTTGATAGTGTACAAATAAGTTTTTGGCATTAAACATTGATTAGAAAAATATTTTTTGGAATTCTATGCAAATTATGCATAAAACATGCAAATCAGATGCATGTTGGATGCTAATGTTTCAAGGGAAGCTAAAATAATTTGATAATTCAGGCATGTATCAACTGGGGATATAAACCATTGGCGAAACATTTGGTCCTGAATTAAATACCCAGTAAACAATAAATAAAATAAAATCCACTAGATTTAAGATAGACATGGTGA
The DNA here is from genome assembly GCA_004024765.1 of Zapus hudsonius. Lineage (NCBI taxonomy): Eukaryota > Metazoa > Chordata > Mammalia > Rodentia > Dipodidae > Zapus > Zapus hudsonius. Next base: position 71,289 of record PVHP010000082.1, on the reverse strand, counting down.
TGCATGACTAGTATTCAAGAAACTAAGGCAAGAGGATTGCAAGTTTGAGCCAGAATGACTATAAAATGTACAGCAAGGCAATGTTCCAATAAACAATAAATAATTGCTTAAAGTAAATGAATTGATTAACATTATTATGTATCAGCCATTTTTTTGGCTGGGGGAAAGCTCTTTATTCTGTGTCAACACAGCTCAGCTTGAGAGCAAGCTTTTCAGCACTGAGCTGCATTGTGATTAATTCTATGAATACCTATGTTCCTGCCTTATTTTGACAGGAGGAAAGCTTTTCCTGCTCCGTGTCAACATATCTCAGCATGGAACTGTCTATATATTGAGTTGCATTACTGTTTTGGAGAAGAACACAGTATAGTTTTTTTTTTTTTTTTGTAAATAAAAGGTTTTATTTATTTCTTCCATATTAGTAATAGTCTTTCCATTCTAAAATGCATAATTCTCTTTATGAAACATAGACCTGACAATATTCACAGATGTCCGTGCCTAAGCAATTTCATATTCAAGCAATAGCTCACCTCTTTGTAGATTCAGAATGCATTGATTCAAATCAGAAACCTATTTTTCATTTGTTCCATTATTTTGTCTGCTTATTTTCTGGAAAAAAAAAGTTGGTCTTTAACTGCGTCACCTTTTCTCTTACAAACATATTAGGATGTTTCTGGTTTAAATCTCAATACAAAGTTTCATGGTTACGTTATAATTTTATGTGAATTATTTCATTGTGTCATTGAAACAACTCACTCCAAATTTCAACTTATATTATTATTTTGGGAATTTCTGTCTCTATTTACAGATGAGTTTGCTTTAAAGTATTCATTTCACTTTTTGAATAAGCAGGTCCAGAGAAGTGAAATGACTTTGCAAAGGAATGATAAGGGGAGAGCATAATTACAATACTGATATTTTTACTTATATTACAATGTATTACCTATTACTATTTTTATTGGATATTTTATCAGTGTGCATGTGTAAGTGTGTGTGTGTGTGTGTGTGTATGTGTGTATGGTCTTACCAGAGTCTTCTACTGATACAAATGATAAAATTTTTGTGCTATATTTATAAGAATATGAAAGTTCATACACATAAATTACTGTTTATTTTGTATACTTTGTTATTACATAATCATAATTTTAGTAAACCACTCTAACAGTAAGTAAAAGCCTTAGTTTTCCAGTTTTTCAGTGTAAGGTAGTGAGACTCAGTCCATAACTTTCAGGCACTTAAATCTAGTGTGAGAGTTAGGAGATAGAGAATCATTCCTGTAATGCAGTTGCTTAGGACAATAAATGGGGAGGGTAGTGGATTTGGCAGCAGGAATACCAATTAGAAGATTTCTGCTCAATGCAGATAAGATCCCAGAGTCCTGGAGAGCAGTGCCTGTATGACAGACAGGCCATAGAGATGTACCCAACTGCCTCGTTTGTTCATTGTGTTCACCCATTGCTTTCTTCTCTCTTCATCTATTAAGAGGAACACATCCTATTGTAATCCTCTCCATAAAACAACAAATTTGATAGCTAGACATTCAGGATAAATCACTGGGTGATGGCCCCTTGTTTTGCTGATCATCTCCACTTGTATTTTGGCAATTCCAGAATTATATTAAAGTTATGAAATTGTTTCAGAGAATTCAGATATCTCAAATGATTATGTTTTATCAGACTTGCTTTAACATACTCAGGCATTAACACAAGTATGCACACAAATAGACACACATCAACAGATTGTTTTTTTTTCTGAATGCTTTCTGCATAAGTTGTCAATATGATGTCACATTTTCCTCTCCACACTTCTATGCATTTTTATGCAAGATTATAACATTACCCTCCAAAATAGCCTTACTGATATCAAAATACCAGACTTATTTCAGTATCTCAACTCTGTTCATTCAATTTTCCTTCTCAGCATAAACTAAGTTTTTGCTCATTTGTTAGCCACTGACAATTTAGAAAATATGGATTTTTATCTCTAAGCCTGTAGCAAATTCTCACTCATTCCTGACAACTATGCCTTAGATGGGGTTTGAGTATTTTTCCCACAGGCTCAGGTGTTAGGATCTTGGCCCCATGAGGAGCAGTGTGAAACAGTGTAGTCTAGTCCTTGGATTTACTGGGGACAAGTTAGGTTTTATGGGACTCTGCGTTCATTCTTGTGGGAGTGAATTATTACAGTAATGAGTCTGGCCATTTATTTAGTCTGTTTTGATTTGTCTGGGGAAATGACCTCTTACTCTTGCCACTCTGACATCATGACGCTTAAGAACTTTTGCAGAGACAAACTCATGCTTGAACTTGTGGGCCAACTATCTCTGATCTTTATAAATTTGTCCCATCTTCATTATTTTGTTACAATAACAGAAAATCGGGTAATGGAATGGGTCTAAATAGGAACATGACCACACATAATAAATTCCTAGAAAAACCTACTCTAACAAGTAGAGGTGCTGTCTTCACCACAATCTAGTGAGAAATGAAGCATTGGTATTTCACATGAAATGTGTTGTGCTTTTAGGGGAACTGATTTCTGTTAGTCATAAGTAATGTTTATACCCTGGATCTAGAAAAGAGAAGGAAGATCTGTTATCCAATGTACATCCTACTGTTCTCATGGGGAATGTTTTTCTCTTTCTGCATTTTCTAATATCTGACATGGAAGGTCTTATAAACTTGCATTCTTACTCATAATTTGTATATAAAAAATTTATGGGTACATTTCATTACATGGCATAAAATTTAAAAAAATGTCAAGTATGAAGAGTCTTCAAATTTTCCTACTGTTTGAGTTCAGAAAAATATAATTGATTAGTATATGGGTAGGTTCTTAAATAATGCCAACACAAAGTTTTTTTTTCTTTGGTAGAAAAAATAAACATTTCATTTAATTTTATGTAAAAATTGCCTCATGTATGTAGTGTTGCAATCATTCTGGATATTGGTGGATCCATGCTTCTACATGTGACAAAAACATATAGAGCTTTGCAAACATTCTCACCAAACACACAACTAAACTATTATAGTGTGAATTCTGTAAAATATTATACAGTACATTAACATAGAATGTTACCAATGGGGGAAATATAGTAATATATACAAGGAATATTTTTTATGTCCTAAGACTGCATATTAATCTATAATTACTTTAATAAGAATTTTAATTATATAAAGATTTCATGTTACTGCAAACAATCTTGTCCCTGTTCCATATAATTAATAAAACAATCCACATTCCATGCATATTCAGTTTGCATCTCTTTGAAGTTCATTTTAACAAATTTTATTGGACTTATTCAGTTTGTTTTAAGACTCTAGGCAGATGAACATCATAAAATATTTATAAGCATTTTCTGATACTTATAATAATGCCTAATTGTCATTTGTTAAATTTTGAAAAAGAATAGAACTGCCTATTTGCATCTGGCATCCAAAGACTTCATTATGTGTCTAACTAGACTTCATTTTCATGAGTATGCACTAAATATACCAAAACCTTAATATGAAGGTAACAGTCCACTTCATTGATGAATGAAATACCTCAACAGACACTTCTGCAAAGAGGTTATATAGATGGCAAATAAATATACAACCCTCAGAGAAATGCAAATTAAGATACTAGTGGGATAAAGAATATTATAAGAGTCAGAAGAACACTCACAGACTCAAATGCAGGTGACAGTGTGGGATATTGACACTCTCATTTATTATTGGTGATCATGTAAAATGGCACGACTACTAGGGGATGGACCTGGTACTTTTTCAGAACAAATCAGACTCTTACAAATTGACATGGTGTTACTTGCCTTGGCATTTACCCAAGATGTTGTAAATGTATGTCCACACATAAATCAATACACAGATGTTTTTAGCAGGCTTGCATAAACAGTGAAACTCAGAAACAAGCCAGATGTCCTTCAGTAGGAGAATGAATAAATAAACTATAAATCGAACAATGCAAAGTTTGTTTAGTGGGGAAATGAACTATTAAGTTCCCCCCCAAAGCCTAAACTTAGAGACACGTTTTTAACGGCAATAAACAAAACTATAAAGACTATATATAGTTTGATTCTAACCCTATAACATTCTAGAAAAGGCAAAAGTAAAGTTAGTAAGAGATAAATTAAAGTGACAAGGAGAGGTACAAATATTATCTTGGGCAGTTAAACTACTGAATATGGTGTAATCATGGTGACATGCCATTATAAGTGAGCCCAAAACTCATAGGCATCATGGGAGTAATATAAATGTTGCACTTTGGGGTGTTATGAGGTAGGAATATGATCTCTCTGTTTTCTCTAATTTTTGTGAATAGTAAATACTCTAAAATTTTTATGAATATTGCTTTATTATTTTTATTGTTGCTCTCTTTTTCTTTGTTTACTAACTGATTTTGACATTTTCTTCCTTATCTAATAACTTTGGCACAATGCTATTTGTTTAATTTTATCTTCATCTTTTTAAAATTTAGCACATATAATTTTCTTAAAATGTTGGGACTCTTAATGGTATTTTCACACATGCATGTAAGGTATTTTGTCTATATTAGAACCTTACCTAGTTAAATGGCCAATAAGTACATGGAAAAATGTTCACTATAATTCGTCATTAGGAAAGTGCAAATCAAGGTGCATTGAGAGTTCCCCTTACTCCCAACAGAAGGCCCACCATAAAAAAATGTTACCCAATGTGGTGGTTTTAATGTATGGCCCATATAAAAACAGGCTACCAACTTGAATCTCCTTGGCTGTATAACTGGGAGCCAGTGTGAATTCCCACCTAAGATGTGTGGAAAGCAGCTTGGGGCTCTGGCAGCTCCTGCTTTTTGTTATTTTCAGGCTGCTTGTCAGTTTCTCTTGGGTTGGATTTTTTGTCCAATAAGATTTATGTGGTTGAATGTTTCTTCTCTCTCATTCAGAACTTGTCTTCCTGTGCTGAAATGTTCATTCAGTTATAATTTGTTCATGAGAATAATCAGGAACCGATGATATTGAGGAAATGTAATTACATATTACTTTGTAATATGTAATATACATACATAGTCTTGCCACAAAATTACATTTCCACATATATATATATATATATATATATATATATATATATATATATATATATATATATATATATATGCATATAATTCCAACAATGCAAAGTTCATTCAGTGGGGAAAAGAACTATCAATATTTAGACATATTCACACTGTTTTCTGAAATACTGCAGAAGTTGTCACTATTGTAACAACTTATGTCCTAGGACTTCTGATTCCTCCCAGGTTCTGGTCTTTCTGTTACAGAAATTTCCCAGCCTTGCATCACAGTGATGGACGTTCTGTTTCCATGTTCTCTCCTCCCACAGTTATCCTCTGAGGCTCACTCCTCACATCATAACTAAATTGTTTTACTCCCCAATCTAATAGATTTTTAACACTTACCTTGTTTTGGACTATGTCCTTTGACATGATAATTCTACTCTATAAGACACTTTCACTGTGGTTGCTATAATTTGGAAGAATCCTTCCACAGATATGGAGTGCATTCTTGTTTTCCCACCTCTTTGTTCATTCCCTATGAATGTCTGCAGGTTACTTCTCACGCTCATTGATATTTAAGATGCCATAGCACCACTATAGGCATTGATTTAGTCAGTGTTGTCTCCAAACTTACCTTAGGAGATGCAATGTGTTTAGTACAGGGATTAAATGGCTCTTGCTCATTAACCATGAACCATATACACCAGCTGCAAAAGAAATACAGTCTGTGATAATTTGTTTTTAGAGAAATTAAAGGAAGACACACACACAATTTAGACCTTTTATGAGGATTCACCAAGAGCATATTTCAGATAATATTTGACAGATTAGCCAGCATTTGGTTATTTTATTAATTTATTGAAAATTTTATAGACATAGCCGCTGCGAAGTGATATTTTGAGACTTTTACGATTTAGATAGAATTTTTAAAATTTAAGTCAGCCGGTAAATTGCTATCAGTGTAGACATGAGAACTGAATCTGGATTCCCAACACACACATACAAGCTGGGTTTGGCTTGAAAGTGCCTTAAATGCTAATGCTGAGAGATCAAGACAAAAAGGGTCCTCAGGCTTTAACAGCCTGTTAATCTATCCAAATCAGCAAGCTGTATTGTTCCAAAAGTTAGGCGGAGGGATACTGATAAAAACACCCCTATTGGCATCTGACTTCCAAGCGTACACTCATGCATGTGTGTGCACACCTAGAACACACTTGTGTGCCCAAACATGCCACACACCTACTTCGCCAAAATAAAATAAATATAGTTTTGGCTGTTATAAATTACAGATTTTTTTTCTTTGTGTCATGACTTAATGGGCTTTTTTAAAGTGATGGCTCTTCATTGGAATTTGTCAAGTATGATGTTGGTCAACATTCACAGTTTTTCCTTGGCCAGCTTGGGCTAGTAAGATGTTCTAAAAATCTCCATTCATAATTTAAGCTCATTCATTGCTATGTGATTACTGGCATGAAAGTACGGAATTGATCCTTCTCTCTACAACTGAGAGAAATCTTATATCTAAATTTTTCCCTTATTTCCTGACAGCTCTTCAATGCTCCTTTATATATATTTTTTAAATTTTCCTCTCATCCATTTCACATTAAAAGAACTCTGATGCCAAAAGGTAAAAGAAAACCTTTTCTAGAATATCCCTTGGTCTCTTACACTCGTTAACTGTGTTATATAGCTCCTAGTGAGGAGTCATGGAAGTCCCTGGCATGTAAAATTGAATGTTCTGAGATAGATTTTAATAACGAATTAAGGATGGTGACTAATAATTATATTCAGGAGTGATGGTTAAGTTTTGTTGTCAACTTGACCTTTCAAGTAATCTTGGGTGGGTCTTTGAGGATGTTTATAGGAAGACAGCCACTCAGCAAGGGGCAAGATGTAAGGAAGCTCAAAGAAGCTAGAAGTAAACATCCTTTCCTGTGTGGGCAGTGCAGGAAGGAAATTCCAGAGACTCAGGAAGCCTGGGATAAGGTAGATCTGCAGAACCAGGGTTGGGAGCATAGCTCATGGGAGTTTTGTCAGCATCAATACTAAAAAGAAAACAGAAAAGCAAAGCACTCAGCCTACTGAGTTGAAGCTCCCAAGGTGCTCAATCCCCCACCAGTTTCCACAGTATTCCCCCAAGCAGCATTCCCTGAATGGCGTCCTTTATTCCTTATCTAACAAAGCTCTTCAATATCAACCTAATTGCCTCTGCCAGACCACTATGCATCATAGTTATTTGTTGTTTTTCTATGCTTCTCATTTCAAAAACAATCAATGAGATCTCGTTTTACATTAAAAATTGCTCTGCACTTCGGTTTTATTGTGTTCTCTTTTCATCTCAGAATCCTTTATACTTATTACTCAACAGTATTATTAAACTTTGTATTGCGTTGAGAAGTCAAATATATAGCCAACAGTGATATGTGTGCTCATGGACCCCTTTTATGTCAGGAATAATTCTCTGTGGTTTTACTATTGTTATTAGATTGCTATATTTAAATTTAATGAAGCATTTATTCTCAATCAAGAAGACTATTGAGATGGCCAATTCTATAAGTCTGTGGTGTGAAATCAGAGTAATAAACTTTATTTGGTGTGAGATGAGAAATGATTGAAGATCCTTTCTACTTATTAATACTTTTTTTGATGATATTTATAAGTGAAGCAAATGATAAAATGTATTAGCTACTTTGCCGTAATCTTTTTAGTGAACATCAGTGAAAAAAACTTTAAAGACAAAACTACCTGAACAAAGATGATCTACTATTTTTTAGAAATTTCTTTCAAAGGTTGTATATTCTAGGAAATCTTCATCACAAATCAATGATTTGTAAATATGTAAGTTTGTTTAAAGCCTTTGGAAAATTTTAATAAGCTGCTATGCATTGCTTAGTAAAGCCTAGGGTTTGAAATATTTGGAATGTAAATAAAGTCAAATGTGTTTTGCTCACATGAGAAAATTCATATGTGGATTTTTCATTCTATATAACCATGTCCATTTTTCTTAGATTAAATATAATTGTAAAACAAAAAAGTCATATTTTCTTACTTATACAACTTTTTCAATTTTGTCTGGGCAAACAGATAAAACACTCTCAAAATCATTCATCTACCATTTTTTTTCTATTTCCTTATACATTTTGAGATTTTAACCAGCAACAACATATCTTACTACAAAAAGCAAAATAAATAAATAGATAAATAAATAACCATTGTCCATATATGTTATAGCAGAATCTAGAATTTAGTGTTTCATAGTGAGAATAACAGAATATTTTTTAACTTGGTCCTTCAGAGAATAAACACGAATAAGAACCAGGAAACAGTGGGTATGATGATCTACTTGCTTTGAGTCAAGATCTCTCTCTGGACTGAAGTTCACCAATTCTGAGCTGTCTCCTCAGCCCTGACAAATGACTGCTTAAGAAAAGATAGCCACCTTCTTTTCTCTTTCCAAGGAAAGAAATACCTAATTACTTTCTAGAGCAGTTACTGAATTACTTAACACTCTTCTCTACCTCTCCAACCCACTTTTTGGTAATTACACTACTTTAAGAAAATAACTTATGAAGTCATTTTGAGTACATACCTGTGATTAGTAATTTAGGGCCTGATGAAGCAATCATGGAAGTTGAAGTCTTGGATAGGGGGCCCTACTACAGTGGAAATACGAAGCATTTGATATCCAAAAGTTAATGTTTGAGATTAAAGTGAACACACTTTTAACATATTTTCATCATTGTAATAAGTAAATCAAAAGTTTATATCAAATAAGTGAGTAATCCTCTTTCTTATATTAAGGAGCTCACAGTGGTTTATGAAATTATCAGGTTAGTTCTAGGTAATTTCATTTAAATCAGATTATACAACATACACACTTTGGCAATCTGCCTCATGGCAATGAATTTATCATGTTAGACCCTATTAAAAATATTTTCCTAGCAAGAAAAATACTACACTTAAAGGAAAATAACAGAATCAATCTTTGTCTTCAAACATAATGCACTCTCTTTTCCCATGGGGAAAAAAAAAACACAAGAGAACAGAAATCTTTGAAAACATCTGCTCTTGACCTTTTTGTGTAATAATCATATTCTATTTATGGTTTGATAACAATTGAGAATATCATATCCTTCAGTAAGACATCATGACAACTTCTAAATATAATGAATATTTCACTTCATATTTAAGTTGAAAATAATATATTTAATTCAAATCATATGGATTTGTTTGATAAGAATTTATTATATATGTAATATATAATTAATATATAAAGTATATATGAAGCTAGTTTATTTTTAAAAATAAAGGATTGCAGAGCAATATTTTATACTAGTGGTCTTTACGCATTGATGTTTCAATAAATTGTTTTGGGGCTGGAGAGATGGCTCAGCGGTTAAGGCACTTGCCTCCAGTGCCTAAGGTCCCGGGTTCAATTCCCCAGGTCCCACATAAACCAGACCCCCAAGGTGGTGGCCCTGGTGTTCTCTCTCTCTCTCTCTCTCTCTCTCTCTCTCTCTCTCTCTCTCTCTCTCTCTCTCTCTCTGCTTGAAAATGAATAAATAAAATATTTTTTAAAAATAAATAAATTTGGTAGTAGTGTAACATAAATACATATGTTGTGACTTCTTTATAATTTATTCTTGATTAATCAACTGGTTAGCTTATTTGCTTTGCAAATGGATTATCCGTTTGGCTCATTTACTGAATGGATGTCTGTTCCTGGGACACTCTACATACTATGCCTGTAGCCTGAATTCAAAGTATTCTAGAGTTAACACTTCCCATGCCTATACATATACAATAAATTTTTCTTTATCTATACTTGAAAATTAGTTGCTCATTTGCTAACTAAAGAATTCTAGTGATTTTTGAAAATATTTATTTATGTATTTGCATAGAGAGTGAGAGGAAAATGGTGTGACGGAGCCTCTAGCCTAACGAAATTCAGATGCATGTGCCACCTTCTGCATCTGGCTTTACATAGGTACCTGGAATTTGAACCTGGTTGTTAAACTTTGCAGGCAAGGACCTTAACTGCTGAACAATCTCATCAGGCTAGTTAGTGATTTTTGAAAAGAAAATCAATTCTCCCATATATAACTTGGTTTACATACAAGCATGGATGTGCTGATTAGCAGTTTCAAAGTTTAAATCTTTCTTCACAAAGAAATTTCTAAATAGGCAAACCATTCCTTTATGTAGAGAAGCATCATGAAGGTCTTCCAGCCTCATCCCTCATGATAATGGCAAACAAATTCTTTACTTGTTTCCATGACTGGCTTGAGACCAGTTTGAATTGACATTGGATAAGCAACACAGATGGCATCTGATATTGAATCTCAGTTTCTGGCTTACTGTAGTCTGCAAGGCTGATTTGGTGGCAGGGAGACAGGGAAGAAATGCTGGCAGAGGACACTCTTAGGACTAACACAGCCAAGATAGATGGACACCATTAGAGGGCTCAACAATCTGTTTTTCTTTTTTTTTTTATCTCCATGTTTCTAGGTCCATAGTATTTAACAAAAGTGTCATTTGAACACGTAGTATAGCATCTGGAAGAGAGGCCATATTTTTAATACACCTTTTATTCTGCTAATGTCATGGCTTTTGTTATTAGACATTTTCACTTGAATGAGAGGCTTTAGGTCAGAAGTTATCTTCATTGTATTAATGCTAATATTTGAACTTCTATTGATTCATTTAAACATACTATATACATTTTCACATTTTAAACAGGAAAACATGGCTTGTAATTTTTTGTCTCAACTTCAGAAATCATATATATATTAAAAGCTCTGTTGTTGACTGCTGAGTTTTCACAGGAATACATTTTGATTATCCACGGATATCAGGTTAGGAAAATGGCAAGCATGTCTAAAGGCTTAAGATTTGTTTCAAATAGATTAAAAGTACAGTGACTTTTATTTTCTGTGAAGATAGATTCAAGTGCATCGATAAATTGTAATGCTATCAAGAAGAAACTGCCTATCAAATAATTTCTCTCCCACAGAGATGATTATTAAGTCACTGCTACAACAGTTTTGACCTTTTGTTTTGCCTGTTTATCTTTGTGCCTTTTCAAAATAAGAAATAAAGTTTCATTTGTCTCTTATTGCTCGATCCTGGGTCCATTATTAAGGGGTCACCCCCAACCAAATTCTTGTGTGGCTGACTTCTTACATAGTAAGCATAGTTATGGAATCATGGATAGAAGGCGTATGTAGAAAGAAATGGAAGCTGAGCTCCCATAGCAAGCAAACCACTTCTTTGTTAAAAATACTAATCCATTCATATAGTAGGTCCCTTCTTATTTAATCATTGTTTGGGCTGTGACCTCTTGATGCTGGTACAAGAACAATTTCACCAAGATATTTGAAGGAGGCTTTTGCTGATTCTTTGAGATGTACCAACATGTCTCAATAATTCTTGCATAAATGTAGGTATTTAAGTACATAGCATTGTTGTCAGTAAGATGAGTGATAGACGATGGGAAATTGATGTTGAAAATTATATTTAATAGATTGTATAGTTATTGTACCAAATAGGGTGGAAATAAGAGTGAAACATTAATGCTTACATTAGTTAGCATTTCATTGCCCTGATAAATAAGATAATGTAAAGAAGGATGAATTGATTTGCTCACCCCTTTAAACAATTCAGAACACAAGTCCAGATCATGGAGCTCAGTATTGTTTCACCTTGAGATTATATTATGGATATGAGCAATGTTTATTACGGTATCTCCTCATGTCATTTGCTTAATAATAAATCTGATAGCTTACCATTTAATTGCACCTATTAACATATGGAATAATATTACTTCCCATAGGAAATGACTTCCATTCAATCTTTATTGTGAAAAATGGTGATTGTACATGGTTAATTCACCATAACACATGGTGACTATGTGTTCTGTCTTCCTCTGTATCCTAGAATTTAAAGTATAGGAATACAAAATACATATATTTAAAGGTGCATGCCTTTACTCCCAGCATTGGGAAGCAGAGATAGTAGGATCTCTGTGAGTTTGAGGCCACCCTGAGACTACATAGTGAATTCCAGGTCAGCTTATGAGCTAGAGAGAGAGCCTACCTCAAAAAGCAAAATAATATAATAGTAATAATAATAATAAATAAAAAGTAATAAAAATAAAAAGTGGTGACATATCCTAATAAAATTTCATTCATACAAAAAATACAAACTATGGGACTTAGTTTTAAGACCTAAATAGTAACATCTTGTCTAATTTCTGAGTCCGTAGGCCAAGGTTATGGAACTCCAGAATGAGATTAGGCTGGGGATCATAAGTAATATTTCTTTTGTGTCTTAGGTCACCTACCCAGTTGGCTGTTCTGTCTAATCGGGCTTTACTCACATGTGGCTTGAGACTGGCTGTTGACTTAAGTGACATAAGTAACTGAGCTAAGTGTCTTTTATCATTCAACAGGATGGACTATAAATGCAACTGTGGAGACTTGACACTGTTCTGGGGAAGAGAGGTTCCTTGAAACCACATCATCCTAGCTCAACGAAAACACAAAGCCAGAGGAGATTGAACTACTGATGCGAATATTTAGTCTTGTTGGGAGTGAAGTGGATCCTGTACTAAAACAGAATAGAAAATAAGTCAACTTTTTTCTTTCAAATAACCTGTCACTATGAATTTCATACAATAAGCCAAATAAGTGAAATCAAATTTCACTATGAAAAATATTTCATGTATATTTCCAATAAATATGTATGAGCTAATGACCTTTTCTGATGTAAATCAATTACCCATTATATATGACTAAATTTGATGACTAAGAGTCATTACCAATTTGTGAATATTGATATACTGCTTTAATCACACATGTCTCATGCTATTAATTGAGTCATTGGGTCCATACAGAGCTTTATAAACACAATATCTTTGTCATTCAATTTGTAATTTCAGCTAAAAAATACCTTTTGCTTACATGTTTCTTATATCAGGCTATACTAGTTTAGTTTCAGAGAATACTGAAACTTCAACCTCCAAAAGTAACTTTAGATTTTAATCTCTATGGTTACATATCACCATGAAGCCTTTTATTTTGGTGGTGCCCTAGAGGTAGTGAATCAAACATTTTATTACCTGCTTATCTCTGTTTGGTTCACCAAGCCACTTGGAAAATGAAAGCAGATGGATCTGGCCAGAAATGTAGTTCATAGAGACAGTTACTTGCCCATTAAAGTTTGTGATAGATCTAAGAAGGCTATGTGGAAAGAACTTTTTTTATGGTAGCAATTGATTTTTTTTCCTTCCTACACTGCTTTATCCACAAAGGAAAGAAAATGCTCTCTAAAAATCAAATAATTTTAATAGTAATATATTATTTAGAAAACATGTATACAATTTATAAAATATTAGATACATTTTAACAAGTTTGAATTTCATTCAACATCAATGAATATATTAAATGAAAAACATTAATTAAGAGAAAGGTCTCTAAAGGATTCACACAGACCATATAAGAAATAGGAAGGTGGCTGGGCGTGGTGGTGCATGCCTTTACTCCCAGCACTTGGGAGGCAGAGGTAGGAGGATCACTGTGGGTTCGAGGCCACCCTGAGACTACATAGTGAATTTCAGGTCAGCCTGAGCTACAGTGAGACCCTACCTCCAACCCCCCCCCAAAAAAAAAAAGAAATAGGAAGGTGAAGCGGAATTATAAATTAAATATAGAAATAATTCTAACTCATCATGGCAATTTTCTTAATATTTGAATATTTTGAATAATTTGTCAAGAAAATCACGTTTTAACTGATGATTTTATATTAATTGATATATTACCACTTAATGAATTACAATGGCTATTAAGGTGTACATCAATATTATTATCTGGGTGTCTTCAAATAGAAGAAAAGTGTGACAGACATCTTTTTGGAAATTTGAAGTTAATGTACTCTGCAGATATTTCTGGTTAAAGGTAGAAATAATGATCACAAGTGAATATGCACCAAAGTACTTTCATTTAAAAATCATTGGTGATACTAGGGAGATGGATTGGGATGTCAGAGAGTTAATGCACACGCCTGACAACATGAGTTAGATCCCCACACCAATGTCAAGAAAAGGCATGGCCGTACAAACCATGACCCCATTACTGATAGGGGCAGAGACAGGAGAACTGCTGGAGTTGCCTAGTCAACCAATTTCATTGAAAAATGAAAGCAGAAGATTGGGTCAGGGATTTAACATAGCAGAGTGACAGAGGAAGGCACTTGATATCCTCCTCTGGCTTCCACATATATGTGCACAAGCTTGTGCATCTGTGCGCACATGAATGTGTACACCACACACACTCAAACACGTAACAAACTATATACCACACCAAAACAATACATTCTGTCAGTTTAATTCAAAATATATGTAAGGTTTAATGTACTACTCAATCTTTCTTTTATGTGAAATGCATTACTAGTCAAATGAGAAATTTCATACTAGAAATTAGCTCAAGTTATAAGTAATTAAATATTTTGAGACATCATTTGTCAAATGATTCTTCACTTAGAAACAGTGGTTTTGGTTTGAAGAAATGTCAAGTATTAAGAAATTTACACATAAATCCATTCTACCCCACACACAAGCCAGTGATCATATTGTACACTACTGTTTGGGGTTGCAAAAGATAATGATCCCAAATCTCTATTTTTTTTTCTGGGTATTAGTTTTTAAATAATTTGTACCATAAAGGAATTATGTTTCTTGTATTCATGTTTTCTCACACTGTGTAAAGTAAAAATATATCTATTTTTAAAAACATTTAATGGAATATTAAATTTGTTACATAATATTACAGCAAGATTCAAAGTAATAAAACAAGCTCACTATTCCATAATGTTAATGGTCATTCCTTATTCCTACATACATTTACAAAAATCAGATTTAATTGTTTTCAATTGCTTATTATTTTAATGTAAAATGCCTTTTGACCTTGGAGAGCTCAATAGTCTATACATAAATCGCCTTTATCTTTCAACTTGCAATTGTCAGCTACTCCTGACCTTGTGGGGGAAATAAAGGTACAAAATACAATCCTTTAATTTAATGAGAGAAAAGAGAAACTTCCCCTTTGAGATATTAGCCTCAACCCCACACATGATGCATCTTGCTAGCTGAAAACTAATTGGAAGATTATGGCCACGTGATTTTATCCTTATCAACTATTGGATTCACAGAGAGAGTCATTTCCACATTTTTTTTAGGTACAACTCTTCATAACACAGAAAACTTCTAACTCTTGGAAGACAACTCTACTTTTATTCTAGACTAACTGTGATAAAACTGATAAGCTGATAAGTGAGAGTTTTATTCTTAGGCATTCTGACATTGATTAATTCTGACATTGAATATCTTTGAATAGAACATAGTTTACTACTTAGAAGTAAAACAGAAAGAACCGTGTGAAATCAAAGAATCATTCCATATTTCATCAGTCTGTATATACATTAATGCATAGTCATAAAAGTGTTTGCTTGCTTGTTTTTTAAATATATATTTATTGTCCATAATGAGTTACATTATTTAGTGGGCAAACCATGCGTTGTTATCCCGACTTCCCCAATTCCCCCCCTCCCCCTCCCTGATCAGTTGTATATCCTCCTTCGTGGGCTGTCTGTATTAGTCCTTGTGGCAAGGGATGCTGTATATCTTAGTATTCATCTCGGTCTTCCTTACCCAAGTGAGTTGTTACTGATGGGTGCTATGCCTCTGGACCGTCTCCCCCACCATGGCTCTCACAATCTTTCTGCCCCCTCTTCCACTCAGTTCCCTGAGTTGTGGTGGGTGAGTATTAAGGCTGCCTTAATGTTGCGAGCTTAGGGGTCCTTGTGTCGAAAATCCTTGGTTTCTGTCTCATTGGCCTATCCTGTGTTGATTGAATGGTTGAAGCAAGGCTTCTGAACATTCAGAAACTACGCCTTCAAAGTCTCTGTTTTCTTGTCTTATGTCTCTGATTTTTTAATGACTTTTTATTAATAAGTAGAAATGTGCAAGTCTTATGTCAGTACCCCCCTCCTCCCTGCTCACATTCCACTGAGGACCCTCATAATTTGAATTGATGGAATGGTCCATGGGATGGAAGCCTCTGAGTTGTGTGAGCACCAGGGTTTTTTTTTTGGGGGGGCGGGGGAAGGCGGAAAATGGGTAGGGGCAATGCCTCTGGATATTCCCCCCATCTTGGCTCTTATAATCATTTCAGCCCTTCTTCCGCAAAATTCCCTGAGCCATGGTGGGTTCACTTTAAGTCTCCTTTACTATTGAGCTCTTAAGAGTCTTTGGTTTCTGCTTTGGGCTATTTTGAGTACCCCTGGTGTCTGTCTCCATTACCCTTCTGTAGGTTGTCTGACTTGCTCTGGAAGCAGTATTTCTACTCAATGGTTTTATTTGGGCCCTGGATGATGAGTGAGGGGTGATTCATCTCCTGCCTGGGTGTCAGCCATCATCTCAGGTCCTGTTGGTAGAATGGGTTGTTCACTGTTCTCGCTGCCTTCTGAAAAACACAAACAGATTCTCCAATAGAGAATGAGATTAGCATAGGTTACATGGGACAAACATTATTGATATGGCGAGATTATAAGGGGTGTGTGTATCATGTAAATATTCATAGAGTAATCTCTGATGAACAGTAGGTGATCATCTATTTCAGCCTTCTGAGTGCCGATATTAAAGGCATCAGGCAACATGCCTGGCTACCAATGCCATGTTTTCAGCATAATAATAAAGCACTGATGTTATATCTAAATATATACTTTAATTGGGTACTATATTTTATATTGGATATTTTTGGATACTTTATAAAATCATTCTGAAAGTTCAGTGCAAACCACACAACACCTAATAAAATAGAAAAATAAGAAAAAAGAAAGACATGGCTTATCATAACATTAAGTCCTTGTGACTAAAGAGCAATAAAATGAATAAATACATCTTATGCATATCTTATAGGACCATAACCTATGTTAAATGATAATAATATTTTGTAAGGTCATATTGTTGATGACACAAGGTGTATGTGTCCTTTTGAATCAAAATTCTTTTCAAGTTAACTATGACCTATTCAACAGTAAGTGTGTTCTTGCCCTCTGACTGCAATAATACCTAATAGTGCTAGTATGATTGTCATGGTTTGATCCAGGTGTTCCCCACAATCAAATAAATGTGTTCTGAGTAATCAATCCTCAGCTGATGGCAATTTGGATTTTACAACCTCCATGGACCTGTGTTGTTGGGGGCGGGCTTTTGGTGGTTATAAACCAGCTTCCCCTTGCCAGTGTTTGACACACCTTCCTGCTGCTATTTCCAGTGCTGTGGTGGAGGTGATGTCCAGCCCTCTGCTCATGCCATCATTTTCCCTGCCAGGATGCAGTCTCCCCTGGAGTCCATAAGCCAAATAAACCCATTCCTCCACAAGCCGTTTTGTTTGGGTTCTTTCTGTGCAGCAAATTGAAAGCTGACCTCAACAGTGATCTTGAACTTGACTCAGTTTTACAGATATGCTAAACATGTCCCTGCCTTGGGGGTTGTTTCATTATGCTCTGATACCCAACATTATCTCCCAAGTATGCTTAGCCTTTAAGGATTATACTATTACCTACATTAATATCAATCTCTCTGATTTTCTTCTCTGTAATTAATGGATTCTGTTATTCAGTGTGCTGGTTTCAATGTATGGTCCCCATAGACTCAGGTGTTTTATTAAAGCTTGTAATTTGTGTCTCCATCTGTCTTTCTTGAGGTCATATATCACTGGGCGGTGGATCCTAGAGTCTAGCACAAAGGTAAGTTATGGGCTGGACCTGAATTCTAGCTCAAAGGTGTGGAGAGCTGTGTGAGCTGGGTGGGGGTCCTGCTTGCAGCAGGTTTGTGCTGGTTATTTTTGTTTGTTTGTTTGTCTTATGGCCATTGTTTCTCTCCCTTTCCTGGGATCTACAAATTGGAGCCAGCTTCTTCTGCCATTGAAGGAACTTCTTCCAGATCTATAAGCCTGAAGTGAATTCCTTCTTATCATAAACTGTGTCTGGTTTGGATATTTATTTCAGAAATGTGAAAACTGACTAATAAACTCAGCTTCTGTAAAACCATGACTTAAACTAAAGTATAACAGAAATTCAATCGGTTCCTGTAGTTGTTTCAATAGGTATTTGCCTATCTATAAGACTGCATAGTTCTTGAAGAGATCTAATATGTAGAGATTGCTATCTATGCACTACCTTATAACTTGATGAATCTCTATTATATTATTCATATCTGCTGATTAAGTGAATATACAATCAACCAACAGAGTTGTCTAACCCCAGATTCAGTGCCATAATGTATGATCAAGCTGTGACCTAGAAAGATTGTTAAGTTCCTGACAAGCCTCAGAATGTTGTTTTACTGCATGTTATTTTTTATCTAACAGTTTATGGTTTTAAACTACATGAATGAGATGCTTTACACTGTGAATAAAATGAGTACTCCATGTTCTGGCTTTCTAATACTCTTCACACTCATGTTGCCTGTCAAGCACCCTTAAATATCGAGCCTGACCTTTTGTCCAAATGAATGAAGATAATTCAATGGATAAGAAGATGTATTTTATATTTCCAAGATCATTGATTTTAAACCTAGATTATAATTGTAACTTGCGGGCACATAGCTAATTGTGTGAGATCCATTGGAATAAACTTTTGGGAGGTTTGAATGGGTGTTACTTTATATGTCTTTTGCTAAAGTATTTTAACTCCCGTATGTCTGAAGGAAAGCATCTCCCCAAATTAATATTATAGCCATTCTTGTGGTCTCATGCACTTCCTAGCATGATCAGCCTATTCTGAAACTTTGATTTACATTGCACATGCAGAGCTTAAATGTTTGTACTCTCAAGGTGTTATTTGTTCAGGCAGAACTGAATTTAGCTAAGAATATCTTCCAAAAGCCACTAGGATTTAGATCAGGGCTGGTTCTTACATTTCAAGCAGGGTTAGAGTCATCAAATATCTCTAGGTCAAGCACATAACTTCTATGTAACAATGTTTATTCTGTCAGTGGATGAATGGTCTAGTATAAAAATATCTTTGCATTTATAAATGGAAATTTAGTGAAAGGCAAGCTTTTTGAAGAATTACTTACATACTAGAGAACTTTTGGTCTGCTGTTAGATTTAAGGAATTTATATGATATTTGCAAAAGTCTCTTCTCATAGTGAGGAGGGACTAAATGAATTTGCCTGATCTCTTCTTGCTCATGATCTCTGTTTCTGCCTGTGACTTGAACACAGAATCAAAATATAGTCAAGATTTTCTGAATTGAAGTAAATGATTCACAAGTCATCCATACATTTGAAAGATAAAAGACATCTATTTCTGATTTCCCAAACATCAAATAACAATCTATCATTTTACATATTACATTCCATTAATTCTGGGGTCTACTTCCCCAACCATTCATGATTTAAAAAAAAAGGCAAACCCGGGTGTGGTGGCACACGCCTTTAATCCCAGCACTCGGGAGCAGAGTTAGGAGGATTGCCATGAATTCAAGGCCACCCTGAGACTACAGTGAATTCCAGGTCAGCCTGGACTACCTCGAAAAACCAAAAAAATAAATAAATAAATAAATAAATAAATAAAAAAGCAAATTGAAATATTTTCTTAAATTCAGGCTAAATACTTATTGATAAATATTTGAGAATGATGTGTTTTCTAAGATGATAAGAAAATAACATAGTAATGTATATGTTGATCACTCAAAGCAGACAAATCTCCGTGGTAACAGGAAGAGATTAGAGTGAATCAGAAGATGAGTGATGAAAGGCTGGCTACCTTCAAGGTGGAAGGACTCCAAATTGTGTCTCAATTGAATGGAAAGAAGAGGCAAGGGCAAGTTCACATTCTGTTTTGATATAGGGCATTTATGGTCTGTTCTCACATGTTACAGCTCTTGGTTCTCTGGCCTTTCAATTCAGAATCTTAGAGATCTCCATCCTCTCTCCTACAAGTCTCTCCCTCTCTCATATATATATATATATATATATATATATATATATATATATATATATATATATATATATATATATATATATATATATATATATATATAGCTTATTTTTGGAGGGAAGCCTACTTGATTAAAAGGTGAAATATGTTACCTAAAAATTTGATACTTAAAATTTTCAAATATTAATTCTTATGAGATGAAATTTATACTCTCCTTTAATATTTAGTTCAAATTTTTAAGATTGTACTTTAGTGTTGTGTATCAAGAAACTATGGACTGGGGAACTTGCTCTCCTGTTAAAGGAATTTTCCCAGCAAGCCTGCAAACCTTTGTTTGATTCCCAGAATGCTCATAAAGTCTGTCATCAAGTATCTTGAATTCCAACAGAACTATGGCAATAGAAGACAGAGAAAGGGAATTTTAAAACCTCTACCAGACCAACTCAACTGCCATTTCCAGAGGAAAACAACAAGAAAGACCCTTTCTCAAACATGTTGAAGAGGACCATCACCCTAAAATTGTCCTACACATGCACAACAAGACACCCATATAATCACACACATAAATTTAAATATTTTATTTATTCATTTTCAAGCAGAGAGAGGCAGAGAGAGAGAGAGAGAGAGAGAGAGAGAGAGAGAGAGAGAGAGAGAGAGAGAGCACACCAGGGCCACCACCTTGTGAGTCTGGCTTATGTGGGTCCTGGGGAATTGAACCGGGGGCCTTAGGCACTGGAGGCAAGTGCCTTAACCGCTGAGCCATCTCTCCAGCCCCATAAATTTAAAAAAGAATACTCCTCAAAAATATGCAAGCTAGAAGTTCTTTTCTTTTTATATTTTTAATGTTTTAATTGGCTTAAAAGTATATATATATATATATATATTAACACAACAACATGCTCAGTATCATAGGTTACTAGATAAAGCCATTGAATCCATCATCACATTCCCATTCATGCATTAGTCATTTCCCCCCCCCCCAAGACTCTTACATTCTTTCCATCCCCTTTTCTGCACATTTCCCTGAGTCGTAGTGGGTGAGTTTAAATTTTGCATAGTTATTAGGTAAGAGTCCCTAAATTTGTCTTTTGGAAAATTTTGGCACCCTTAGTGCCTCTCTCCATTGTCCTTCCCTAGGTTATCTGCCTTGCTGTGGGAATAGCTCTTTTGCTCGTGATCCCGCTTCCTTAGAGGTAGTGTTGGGATCTGCATGGATCATCTCCTGCTTGGGTTTCCGTCAAATCAGGTCCCTTTGGTGGAGTTTGGTTCTCCCCACTTCTTGTTACTTTCTGAAAAATACAAACAGAGTCTGCAGTGGAGAGTGAGATTATTATTGGCCAGTTGAGACAAATATTGCTAGGTTGGTGAGCATTTGGAGGGTGTAGCCTTTCTGAGGACCTATGGTTAGTGAGGACTTCCTCACGGAGATGGGGTTCTTGGTCCCCCTTCAAGGTTGCCTTGGGTCCCCTTACCAGTTAGGGGTTCCCTGCCTCTGAGCAGATCTCATAGCCAATTATCCAGCTGTTGATTACCCACCTAGGTTGGACCCCACTGTTGCACAGATGGGCACTTCTTGACTTGCTTGTCTGTGCCGTACAATAGTGTGTTCTGCACTCTCAGGTCATCAGTAGGTGTTACTTGAAGATACCTCCTGCTCTCTCAGGATATTGGTCTGGTTCCCCTGGCAGCTCGTGCAACACCTTTGGGTATTACCCAGGCTGCCCATCTGGGAGCTGACTTCGTTTCTGGATTCAGCAGGGCCTCTCATTGTTGTATGATATCAATCTTTGGAATCTTCAGCAATGGGGTCTTTTGCCTAATGTGGGTATTCAAGGGCTGTGACAAAAGTTTGTCTTTTTTATTTTAGGGACCATGTAGGTCACTCTGATCAACAGCTCATTGTGGGAGGTAACTACTTATTGGTTCAGGGAGCCAAATGTACCATTGTTAGGCTTCCACCACTGCCCCCTTTGTGGACCTATCTACCTGCAAAACTTGTACAGAAGATAGGATTCTATGCAGTCAGATTGTGTGTATGTGTGTGTGTGTGTGTGTGTGTGTGTGTGTGTGTGTGTGTGTGTGTGTGTGTGCATGTATGGTGAGGATGAGGGCTGTAGATGTGCTAGTGTGCTCATATTTGTGGAGGCCAGAGCACAACGTTCAGGCATCATTCTCAGGAGTGTTTTGCCCCTTCTTTGAAATATGGTCTCACATTGGCCAGGAGATTGCCAATGAGCCCCTTTACCTTGCCAATAGTAGGATAATAGTTTTGTGACAACATAAATGACACTTTTTTATGTGAGTAAAGGACATTGAACTTGGGTCTTTTAGCCTGCTAAGTAAGAACTTTACTGACTGAACTATCTCCCCAGCCGCCTCCCATTTCTGGTTTTATAAGCAACCTAATAGATTAATGTTGTTCTTATGAAATAAAATGTTTAGGCATATGATCTCTTTCTCACTTAATTCCAACCCATTTATGTTATTGAACTGTAGGTATAGAGTTTTTATTTGTCTACTCTCACAAACCATCACAGAAACTCAACAATAAAAAAAATCGAAGTGTTCCTTAACTACAGCCTGAATGAAATATTTCTGAGCATGTTGATAATCCATTGGTATAGAAACCCTAGCTTAATGAAAATGTTAGAAAAATGTTGACAGCAGATATACCTCACAAAGGTCATAGCTTTTCCCTCATTCGGGGGGAAAGTGGAAAGTTGTGTTTCCATATATCATTTACACTATTAGAAATTATTGATCCATTTATGTAACTCTGAGAAAGTGTGTGCCATTTATTTAAAAGTGTAATTGGGGTGAGACTTTATCACAAAGCTCCAAAGTGCATCTGGTCTTACAGCTTTGTGAAAGATGTGTTTTCATTTTTATGCTGTGGTTTTATGTACAGGAATGACTCCAGGTCCTTCCTTTAAACAATGATTCATGAGCTGCTGTTTGATGCCCTTTGACAAAAGTAAAGTGTGTGGTTCTATCTTCAGATAAGTCTATTTCATCCAAGTTTATTTGCTTTCGTTTTGTCAGTGTAAAACCCTGTATCTGCATTGTTTGAAAGCTGAGTACAAAAAAGACTTTTGACTATACAACAACAGAAAGCTTGCCCTGCTCTACTCCTTGGATATTCATAGGGCCATTATTTTTCAGTCTTTGTGCTTGTATTATATTTTAGTTGTCATGTAATTTTTGAAACCATTTTCCACCAATTTATCAGCTCATCCATTTTGGATACATATTGGCTTGTGATACTTTATACAAGGAAATAATAGCACTTATGTGTTTATGGTTTGCAATGACATTTCATGCATGCCTATGTTTATATTTGGTTACACAAAATTTTGCAACTGAGTTTTCATTATAAAATGTTGAATTTCCGATGCTTGCAAGTAATATTCTAGCTAAACTGTTTTAAAGACTACATCTAGTATTCTCATGTAAGTGTTTAATGTATGTATAATATGTACATAACATATATGCATATAATATATTGAATATTTACTTATGATATAGTTGTATCTCTTGCTAATGAGGATCATTAAGTAAAAAATAAATATAGACTTGATGTGATAACAACTCTTCAGAATTGAAAGGAATTTTATGACCTGTATAGAATTTTACATCTTAAAATGTCTGTGTGACATTTTTGAAACATAGAAAGTGACATTAGTTTTCTGCATATTTGATAAATATCATATAAAAAGAAAAGGGTAGCTATTTAGAGATGAACCAGATCAGTATTTCTATAAAAATCATCTACATAACACTGTGCATATAAATGAATGTCTGCATTTAAATCTCTGCAACATCATAATGAGTATCATAATGACAAATATAACTATTGTACAAAAAATTCATGGCTTAGTGTAAACATCCAGTTAAATGAACCCTGTCATAATTGCTTTGACATTGAAATACTTCACACTCCAATGAAAATGGAATGCAAATTTACTACAGAAAATAACTGTCTGAACTTTTTTCTCAGTTTTATTTTAAAGTTAATGGTTTCTAAAGGAGGGATAGTCTTTTATTCTGTTGAATAGCCATGGGTAAAATGCTGATGCTACAGTATATCACCCCCAAACTCACACTCATGTAAAAAACCCTGATGAAACTCAATGGGTCACAATCAAGATTTGAAAGCAGGAGGGGGACTAGTTGGAAGAAGGAGTGGTTTAACAGGAAGGGGGGCAGAACGGAAGTGAAATAGGACTTGCATGTGATCAAAATGTAGCTTGTAATATATGAAAATATCAAAAATAAAGAAGCAAGTCAGATTATTGCCATTCACTAGGAATGAAGTAAAATTGAATTCACAGGAAAATGAGAGATATCAATCAATTTTATCCAAAACTGAAATTTTAATTAATTTAGGAAAAGACAGCTTATGATTAGAGTTCAATGTTACCAAATGAAGTTGGTTGGTTACTTAATACTTAAACATATTAGCATTTTCTTATTTATCGCAACAAATTTTACGAGTTTTTTAAATATATGCCTTAAAATTATCTAAACATGGTGCTGGAAAAATAGCTCAGCAATTAAAGGCATTTTCTTGCAGTGCCTTATGGGCCAGCATTGATTCCCCTGGACCCATGTGAAGCCAGAAGCCCTCCTGGTGCATCTATATGGGGCTGGTGTTTGGTGGACCTGGCATGTTTATACTTACTCTTTCTTGAGCGCTCTCTCTCTCTCTCTCTCTCTCTCTCTCTCTCTCTCTCTCTCTCTCTCTCTGTCTCTTTCTCTAATTAATATAAATTTTAAGAATAAAATACATAAAAGTGCTCAATCATTAGATTATTTGTACGTTATTACACACTGAGAGATGTTGTGCTTCCAAAGTTGCAATTTGTAGGATTATTTCATTATGTTTTAAGGAATCTACAAATCTGTAATGCACATTTCTACTTAGCATCTTGTTCCCCACACTCAGAGGCTCTGTGGTTCTGCACTGTGGCAATTTGTAAAGATTTAATGTTGGACAATTCACTTCCAGGAATGCCCACAAGGGTCCTCTGCCTAAACAGCATATATGCAAATGCAGCTGGAACCTCCAAACAAACCAGGATCAGGAGGCTCATCATTTAATTGCAGCAACGATACAATTTAAGCTATTATGTAATTTATTCTAAGATGTATCACTTTAATGGAGTTTCAATGAACTGTACACAAAAGGCATGGCGTTAAAAGCAAAAATGTGCTGCCCTTTTCTTCTTTCTGAAAGAGTAAAGATATTGATGAAGCCTATGATTAAGCACTGTTAAAGACTATCTTCTAAAAGCAAAAGCACTCTTCATATTTCTTCTTAATTGCAAAGTGATCCTACCCTTATCCAGCATTTGGATAAGCTATCTAAGTAAACTGATAAATGCATTTTGAAGGGATGTACATTTTATATATGTGTCTGCTCTTTGAGTTTAATAATTGTGTATGGCCTAATGTCTGCCTTGTTTGTACTGAGTACTGGGCATAATATAACTGCGTATAATGGATGGAACATTTGAAACAGTGGTTCATTCATTTCTTATGTATTACATTGTTATGGCTTTAATTGCATCATTATTGTCCTAAAGACAATGATTCTCTATGACCAGATGTATACATGAGTCCATCTTCCTGAAGTCATGTAAGGGATGGACATTGCCAATGGTCACATGTTCAAAGCTTGATTTTGTTCTGATCTCTGTGAGAAGTACTTCTGTGGAGAAGACCATGATCTTATAAAGAACATGGTGTTGTATTAATGTTAACTGAAAGATGTGTTATAGTCACAGAGACTTAGCAAAGGATTGCTTAGGAAAATAACATTGGACACCAAGTGAGGAGACATTCACCTCATATGCATGTAGTTTGCTGACTTCATTTTTCTACTTTTGAGGAAAATACCATTTCAGGTTTGGCCAGCTATAATAAACAACAGGTTTTTTGTTTCTTTGTTTTTGTGTGTGTGAGGAAGTGTCTCTAAATTTGTTCTTGACTCTTTATTTTCAGTGTGTGTGTGTGTGTGTGTGTGTGTGTGTGTGTGTGTGTGTGTGTGTGTAGTATGTGTGCAGTGCAGCATATGATGTGTGAGGTGTGTTGTCTGCATGCCTGTGTTAAGATACACATTCCCTGTGTATGGTTGAGGAGGACAGAGGAGAAAAACAATTGCCTTCTCTCATCACTCAACTGTTAGCTCCTTGAGATGGGCTTTCTCTTTCAGCCTGGAGCTGCCATTCATCAATGAGCACCAGGGATTCTCCAATCTTATACCCCAAGGGACTGGGGTTATAGGCATGCATGGCCATGCCCTGTTTTCTATGTGGGTTCTAGGTAGTTGAACTTGGTGTCTCCAGATGAGAGGTCCATAACTCCTAAGAAGCTCCCTAGCCCTTTCTCCTTCTTATAGCTTGCCTTCCCTAACTCAAGCATTGGGATAGATGATACACTTAATATATTTTGGAAATAAACTTGTGAAACACTTAGGAAATGACGATAATTTAAATCCACAGGCAAAGGTAGGAAACTCTGAAATGCTTTCACAGTAAACTTAGCTTTACTTTGTGTCTTTGCCCTCCTTGCCAGGAGAGAACAGTGTACATAAAAAGTCAAGTTTTCTGAAGAACACATGAAAGCAGTTTTATCTGTAGAAGACAATTAACTGAAACTTTAGTGAAAAAAAGCCAATGTTCACATTCAAATGTCTCAACTGGATTTTTCATCAAGTTTTTGATTCTAGCAAGTTCAAAGTACAATTTCAATGAATATTATGAAAATCACTCATTTATATATCCCCTCAAATGTTCAATTCATATAGCTTAAAGAACCTGCACATGTATAATTTGACAAGTTAAATGTAGGGAAGCACAAAACTGTTGTTCTCAAATGAGCTTCATGGATTTCAACTTGTTACTAGGAAGAACATAAAGGTAAACTGTTACCCACTTATATGCATCTTGGCCTTAGTATGTTTACTTTATATTAATTAATGAATTTGAAAATACTCAGCATTTACTCATAGAGATCTAAGAGTGTATATGTTTATAGTGCTTTTCAAGTAAAAATGTACATTTAGAAAGACCAAGTGAGTTTATGTCTTTTCTTCAATTTGAAAAGTCTATTTAGTTTCCTCTATTATTTCTTTTGCTGTTTCTTAGTATTTCAAAGTGTACCTTTCCATTTTAGGCAACATAACTCATGTTTCTATCTTATTAGATTATCAGTAGTGATTGTTTTAAAGTGAAACAGATTTGACTGGAATTATTATTTTATTGCTCAAACAGCTCTTCGAAATATAGCTGGAGCTTTCCTGAGTATAGCTCACTCATGTTCATCCATAACTGATATTTGGTAATGTCATAGATGTCATGGGCCACAGATAGGTTGTGAAGAAAATGCTTCCCTTCTTCATGATGTGAAGGGCTTGGGCTCTGTCAGACATTCAGCAAACTGTGCTGTTTTCTCTGTCAGAGTGTAAAGGGTTTTAGTGAAAAGGCTCTCTGAACACTGACTCGCAAACCCCACATGCAATAGACATTACATGTCGAGAAGGGTTTAGTACATGCAGAACCTCGGAGTGAAGGAATCACTGTTAGGTAGAATCAACTGTATCTCTGCTGACTGTTTTCCCCTGTGTGTTGCAGTCTCTCTTGTTCCATTCTGTCCTTGGGAAGAGACTTTCTAGTAGGCTCTGACATCTTGCATACAGTAACTCAGTTTCTGGGATGAACAACCAGCCAGTTGAGTAGATAGGTCCAAATATGTGTCAATTGTAGATTTGGTTCAACTCGTGATCTTCCTTAAAAGTCTACTGCCTGGGTCCGTTTTATATTTGATATAAATCAATTCTTAAATTTTTGTCCTTTAGAAAGAACAGAGTTACATACCTCATGGATCTGGAGGCTGGGAGGCCGAATATCATGGTTCTAATATCTGGTAAAATCCTAGCCAGACAGAAGGTATCCTGTAATAAGACAAAGTTAGCAAGACCAACCTGGGGGTGTCCTGTGAAGTACCTCATCACATTCTATCACTTGGATAAATCTCAATTCCCAAGCACCATTAACACATGAATTTTGAAATTATATTTCCACACATGAACTTTTGGGACATGCATTCAAACCATATGAGCTACTCTATCTTGGATGACATATCACAACCTGAAAATTTAGAAACATGAGTCATAATATCCATTCTGACAGAACTCAAAATACAGCCAGAGATATAATCACATAAAAGATTTCAGCGCCACAGTGACTATGAAAGCCTTACTGTATGCTGGGGACGCATAGTTACAAAGATAAAGTAAAACGTGTAGGATGACAAAGTTTAATCAGTAGTCTATAACTATGAAAGAAAGTGAGCATAATATAAATAGAACACAACTTCTATGTGCACACTGGTGACTGGGTGTCTCCAAGGGAGAATGAGGCTCTTGGTGGGAAGGGGGTTGGTGCTTGGGGCTCAGTACAATCAGAGTAGTATAGCCCATGTGTGCTTCCAGAGATTCATAGGAACCTAGATATTTTGAGCAGAACGTCTTTTTAAAATCCTGTTTTATCTTTTATTTAGTTGCAGTTTGTCAGTTTTTCCTTTTGTTGCTCTTTTTCTTACACCAGATCTTCTTATTGCAGGTGGCTCATATTCACTGTGAATCTGATGGTAGTCACCACATAGTTGAGAGCTTCTTTGAGGACTGTTGAGAGAAGGCCACACGTCTTGGCTGAGTGGCCAGCACTGCTTCAGGTTAGTGTGATCAGCATGATTAGCATGGGTTCAGGTGGAATCATATTGACAGAAAAATTTTATGAGACTGATGCGCTGCCTACTGCGCTAAGGAGGTGCCTTGCCAGAAAAATTTTAGACTGATGTATTTGCGGACAGCTTTACACCAATATTTATTATTCAACTCAATAACTTATCTATAATTTATATATATATATATATATATATATATATATATATAAATAGGTAAAATAGAGACAGATTATTGTAATTTGAAAATATCCAATTACCTTCATTAATTATTAATGTTAAATTATTCTACAGAAGCATAATTACCATGGCAGTCATTCAGCATCCAAATGACTTTATTTGCATAGTGAGTTACAATTTTGCAGCTTTTTACCTTACAATTTTATTGTGTTTTAATTTACATTTGTCACTGGAAACTATTTGCTCTAATTTCTGGTTTCAATGATATTAAATATTCACCATATTTTACTATAAAATATTGATAGTGCTTATATATTCATTAGACCTACTGTACTAGTCAACATTATAAGCAATAACAAATTACCTAAGACAATTAACTTTTTAAAACAAAAAATAACATTATTTTTGCCCACAGGTTTCATTGTATCAGTCAATGATTGGGTCATGGTAAGGACACTGGATGGTGAACAAGCAGGACCTCAAGACCAGGAAGCAAAATCAAAAGATTGTATATAAAGGGGTCATGGTTCCAAAATCTCCACATGAAATAAGCCCTTTGCATAATGAGTACCTCCTAAACTTTCCACCCTCACAATGGTGACACCCCACCAAGCCTTTAACACATGGTGACAACATGAACACCAAGCCTTTAACACATAGACACTTGAAATACAATCTACCAACCCACGATGATGTGCATAGTGTTAGTTATATTTGCACATGAATTTAACTACTCACAAAAATATTTCATCTTTATGACTATTCTTCATGCATACTTCTATGCACAGATATGGGTTTTTAATGAGCTCTTGTTGGTTCTGGGGTAAAAGACAGACAGTACAGATGTCATTATTTTTTATCCCTAAATCCAAATTCTATAGTTAGTTGTACAGTTTGTGTTAAATAGAGACTAGTATTAGAAATTAATGTGCATATATTTAGCATCCTTCTAATATGTAAAAAAAAGGCCAACAAAAATGACTTCTGGGACTTGGGAGATTGCTTAGCAGTTAACGATGCCTGCTTACAAAGATTGCTGGCCCAGGTTCAGTGGTTTAATTCCCTAGTGCCTACATAAAAAAAAAAAAGATGCACAGAATAGCACAGAAGCCATGACACAATCAATTATTCTCCTCTCTCCATGTTTTTCTCTCTCTGCTTGTAAATAAAAATATTTTTTAAAAAGTTTTCTTCTGGGGCTGAAGAGATGGCTCAGAGGTTAAGGCACTTGCTTCCAGTGCCTAAGTCCCTGGGTTCAATTCCCCAGTGCCCACATAAGCCAGACCTACAAGGTGGTGGCCCTGGTGCTCTCTCTCTCTCTCTCTCTCTCTCTCTCTCTCTCTCTCTCTCTCTCTCTCTCTTTCTCTGTATCTCTGAATATGAATAAATAAAATATTTTTTTAAATAGAAATTTATTGTCCATACTGAGTTACGTTATTTAGTGGGCAAACCATGAGTTTTTATCCCAAATTCCTGAATTCCCCCCCTCCCCCTCCCTGATCAGTTGGATATCCTCCTCTGTGGGCTGTCTGTATTAGTCCTTGTGGCAAGGGATCCTGGATATCCTAGTACCCAGCCTGGTCTTCCTGGCCCAAGTGTGTTTTTACTGATGGGTGCCATGCCCACCACAACTCAGGGAAATAAAATATTTTTTTAAAAAAAGTTTTCTTCCCCTTAAACGAAGATAACAAGAGACATTAATTCCACTAGATTCTAGTTAGAACTGTAGTGAGCAATTGATTCAAGGACAAATAAAATTATAACCTTCACTTTACATTGAAAATATCAGACCTGAATATTAATATCTTAAGTCAAAGGTGTCAGATTGTTTTGAAGTTTTTTTTTTCCTTTTGTGTTGAATGGCAAAACCATGGATCAGAACATGTGCAAAAGACACCATTCCCATCTCTAAGCAATACAAGGAACCACCAGTTGCCTTTGTTTCCAGCTCTTGTTTCTGAAGGTCCAATTGAGGTGGAGAACACATAATTAGGCACATAATTAGCAGTAAGCACTACCATATGCTGAAGAAAAAAGGTATTAATGCTAAAATAATCTATTCTGAACTTTTGTTATTTTAACATAAACTCCCAATGGATAGAAAATATTTTTGAAATGCTATAAACAGCCAGTGAGTCCTTAGAATCTGACTTTAAACAAGGAGACTCCTGTGTAAAATATTAAAACAAAATTACAGCATTTTCTACATTGATTCTATTTTAAGTGATATATATATTTCTCCACTGGCTAGTCACGTTTAGGTGTTTGGGGTGTTTCTTTTAACATTTTCAGCAAATGTATTAACTTTTACACTAATATAATAAGAATTTACTAATATGTTAGCTATTGGGTGTGGTCTACCTAATATTGTTTTGTAACCAAATGTCCTAGAAAGTAGGGTTAACAGTGAAGTTGTCATTGTAGAAATGTGACTTTTTTGCCATAAGATGAGTAACTGTTTGGGCAAGGTTAGATAAAATCATGAAAAAGACAAATGGGTCTGGAAAGATCGCTCATTGGTTAAGGTGCTTGCCTCCAGAGCCTAAGCACACAGGTTCAAATCCCCAGTGCCCACATAAGCAGTGTATCTGGAGTTCGTTTGCAAGGGCTAGAGGCCCAAGTGAGACCATACACTGCCTTTCTCCCTTTCTCTCTCTCTCTCTCTCTCTCTCTCTCTCTCTCTCTCTCTCTGTCTCTGTATCACTCTGTTGACAAAAGTATTTTTTAAAAAAGAAAGACAAATGTAATGATATCTATACTTTATATTAAATATTCAATATCTATTTGCTCCTGTTAGGATGTTTGTGTCCCCTCTAAAATTTGCCAAATACTGCCACCAAAATGATACTAAGAGGGAAAAAAGTGATTTTGTGCATATAATAGAAGCCTGAGGAAATGAATTTTCCCTTCTAGTGTTTGAGGACACAGCTGTCGAGCTCTTACAACTGACACTTCTATCTTGGAATTCTCAGCTTAAGGAACTGAGAATATAAGATTTGCAGAATATTCAATTTTGTCCAGTAGACTTAATAGACTAAAGCATTAACCTGAACATATATAACTAAGGAATAAAAATTAAATGACAATATCTACCTTTACTATTGTACTTATTACTTTCAAAACATAAGTTTTGGGTAGAAAGATTTGCATATTTGTTTGTCTGTATCTATTTATTTGCTATCTATATAGCGATTTAATTAATTCATATGAAGAATTTCAATTATCCAAAATTTGAAAAAAAAGATTGTCCTTAAATGACTGGTTGATCTAAAATTATTTCAGGCAATAATTAGACTGATAGTAATTAGAGTTGAATAGAACGTATAAATTTGTGCGTCTTGCAGTCAGCCCCTCATGACCTGGCTGTGCAGCTAGGTAACCTCAGTGGAATGCCTAAATTATAACTTTCGTTATATACTTGGAATTTTATATAATATACTTTACACTCCTTGTCACAGAATATAATAATGCTCTGATGGTAGGTAACAGTTTTAATTACTTTTTAATTTAAATAGGAACATAAATCCCAAAAACGAAAACTAGTGGAAATAATTTTAAGTCAATTAAATGAAAGCAAGTTTAGGACTCTTCAGTGATAATACATGTTTTCTGCCTGTTATCGGACTTCATTTGATTCATCTACAAAATCAAAATTAATATTTTAGAGATTTCCAAAGATAATTGTTCTAGGCTTCAGGTTTGACAAGATAGAACAATACTTGCATAAGAGACAATTGTAAAGGGTTTTAGATTTATGTCCCAGGAATATGGTCTTTACTTTATTTCATGGATTAAAGAACAAATGAATTTAGAATACCTTTATCTGAAAGAAATACCAGTTGTTCTATCAAGTTAAAACTAAGTGAAACTCTTAAACACTGGAGTCATTGCAATCAAGGTAATTCTTATCAGAAATAAACATAACACTAAAATAAACTGTCCTTATAGACTATGAAATTATGTTAACAAATGTAGTTTATGGAATAGGTGGAAATTATTAAATACTATTGTAATATGGTTAAAGCCAGATTACAAGTATGACTTATTAAATTCATTTTCAGTCTTCAATTGACTTCTTTTTTCTCAATTCCAGAGAACTGACTAGACACTAGAAAAAAAGAAAAAACAACTCACTGAGAACTTAACGGCTCTTCAGAAGACATTTGGGGTTGGTCCTCTCGTGTTCCTCTTTTGTAACCTGCAGTTAGAGTTGGCAATACAAACATTTGTTTATTATTTCAATAATACTTGTAACAAATTATTTGCTTTAGCAGAGGACTGAGGGGAAAAGGTAGACATCCTGAGAATGGGAATGCAGGAGTTTAAAAACAAATAAACAGCATAATCTGGTTTTCATTTACATATTACAGATTAAATTGATTGAAATCTACTTTTCTATGTGAGTAGGATTTTTACTTTTTGATATGTGATTTATTTCCAGTAGTCTGACTAAAGAAACAGAGAGAGAGAGAGAGAGAGAGAGAGAGAGAGAGAGAGAGAGAGAGAGAGAGGGAGGGAGAGGGAGGGAGGGAGGGAGAGAGAGAGGCGCTACTTGCAAGCAACATAAATTCCTTCTATGGCATTAGTTTCTTTTATCAATATTGAAATTTTGCAAATTTCCCTTCTTACCATCATGTACTTATGCACAAATTTTAGGAACCATTTTTTTTTCCCTCAAAGCAGTGAGATTTGGGAAAGAACAAGTAGAGCCCAATTGTATTTATGTGTAGAGAACAAGAGAAATAAAAAGTAACTGAGGCTTCTAATCAGAAATCCAGCACAAAGATCTTAGCTCCATGGGTCTATTTATAGATCTGAGACTGTAGGTCACAATGTAAGTTTGGAGTCGTCCCAGGACATGGTAAGAATCTGGGTGAAGGACTGAAGGCAGACTGCAATTCCTCTTTTATGACAATTAGTTTACCTTATCAAAACTTGTTTCAAGGACACCAAGAATGCAGTCAGCTTTGCAATTCTCTTAACTTCCAGAAACATTTTTATGTTCAAATTTCATTCTGATGTATAATCAATACATGGTCATGGGCAAATTAATTAGCAACTATGAAAGAAACATATTAATCTTCAAACTATAAAAACAACATTAAAAGAATTATCTGAGTTCTAATGAACTATTTAACATAGTACATAGAAATAGCTAAAAGTTACCTACTGCTAGTAAGTCACATAGCAAACTGGTTTGTAATATAGTTATGTAATCATATTTAATTGGTATATCTTAGCATTATCTCATGATTCTTCATTTCAGCCATATAAAATCTCTTACCTTTTTGAACAATGTATATATTCTTTTCTCTTTCCAAATCAAGATACTATTTTGAAACATAACAGTTAAGAGAACATTTGTGTAATATTAACAGGTTTATATTTCTATGATATATGAAGAATGACAACAAAAAATTGTAAAAAATAATGGAAATGCTGTTTAACAACATTTGCCAAGCACATTACTTGTTAGAATTTTATTTTGACTATGCGGTAGTTTGAATAGTGCCCCCAAATAGATTAAAGTGTTTATTAAAGCTTTTTCCAGGTGCCTGGCTAAGGGTGTCACCTTGAGTGGATTCTATAGTCCACTAGCCTGACACCATCATTGAATTTCCCCTGAATCTGTAGCTTCAATAAATCCTTTCCTCCCATAAGTGTGCCTACTTTTGAGGTTCTTCCTAAGGTAGATGACTATGGCAGACTATAATGATGAGTTATGTTACTGTTGACTCACTGTTTCTTCCCTAAAATAAACCACCAAGGACTATTGATTATTTTCTTATTTTACATTGAAAAAAATGGTCTTATACAGGCTGGATATGGAAGAGGTGTGGGTTTATCAAAACATTATAGATTTCTGTTAAGCATTCCCCTCACAAAATAATAAAGGTTGTATTATTATACCATTTACTAATTATTATAAAAATGGTATTCAAAGATATTTAGCTCTTTCTATATACTATGTTAAATATTTAGAAATGATAAACAGAAGAAATGTATCAAAGATAAAAAATTATTCCATGATTCATTCTAGCAAATAGATCAATGAAGAAATATAATCTGTATGCAAGAGCTGGTGGTTAGCCAGGAAACAAAGCAAACATCCTCGCTTGTTACTGAGGTAAACTGCTTGAAAATTGCAGATGTCCTAAATTTATAGCTTCTGCTGTTTCTATATCAACTTGCAATTGGTCGCTCTAGAGAGAATACTGTGGCTTAATGGTAGAGACAGTTCTATCCGGGTTGCATTTTTCTTGGTGAAATGGAATTAGCAATTTTAGAAATAAAAAAAAAATGTGTGTATCTTAACCTGGCAACTACAAAAATGGGAGAATGATATACATTATAAGTACAGAAATAAGTAATGTGTGGGAAATGATGGGCTTGTTAATACATAAACCTTTTACTCCCCCTCTATCTTCCTGATAATCTTTGCTTTTACCTAATGCAATCTCGAGAATGACATGTTTTCTAAAAGTGAAATGTATGTATATTTCTCACTGTACAAGACTGAGAAAAAGTAACAAAGTGTAATGAAAATTAAAATGGGTTTCCAAACAATGACAGTTTAGCCCATTTGTCATTTGGACCTGGTAGATTCAGGGAACATTGATGATCCTCAAAGACACTGGTAATTTTTGTACATGTCACATGGTAACTATTTAAACTTGGTATGCAACCATGGATCTTTGCTGGGGTGTTGCTAATTTAGCCACAAACAATAGTTCAATGACAGCTTCAGCTGTTCCAGCATAAATGTATTCATAAAACAGGCCATGATTTCATTTCTTTATAGTGTCAGCTTGCTCATTCATTGCTGTGACCAAATTTCCCAAGAAAATCAACTTGTAAAGGAGTAAGGTTGTATATGAGTTGATGCTTTCTGGGGATTCAGTCCTTGTTTGCTGGGCTGTTCTATAAGTGGTGAGGCAGATAACCATGGCTTGGATCCAGTGTCAGAGAAAAGTGGCTCAGCTTGTGATATGCAGGAAGCAGAAAGAATTATGAAGAACTATATATAACCTATTTCATTGAAGAAATTTATGAGTATATTACATATTGGATTATGTGCACATATGTACCTATGGCTATTATTTTTACTTCATCTACTTTATTTCACTAAATTGGAATCATTATAGGAATACAAAAAACACACACATTTCACTAGGAGTGGATGAGATTTGTATACCTGAAACTACACACATATTTCTTAGAAAATTCAGTTATATATACAGAATGATTACTATATTGATTCAATTTGACTTCTATTTAAATTCATAAACAACATATTACATTCTTTTAAAATTAGTATTCAATTTATATAAAGAGCTTTAAGATGTGTTTCTGGCTATGACGGAGTTTAATGAATTGCTGTGTAAGACATTTTTACAGAACTAGAAAAATATTCTTAATTTGGCTCTTGTGTAAAAATAGTCCATAAATTATGCTTGTTCCCATGTTGCAATATGTGTTTTAAATGTAAATCCATTTAAATATTTTCATTGAAAAAATAATGTTATGACTACTATTCTTATACGAAATGTATTGACATTAAAATTTAGTAACATGTCAAAATTTCTTAAACATTTCTACTTTGATTTTTCTGTTTACTGGTATCATTTTTTTTTCAGCGAAAGAGACAGGAAAACTAATGATTATTAGGAGCTGTGTTTGATCATGGGCAAGAACACTGGAGCTAAATCACAGATTTCTCTAGGTTTGTATCCCAAGCCCATGTCTAATCCTCATATATATTTATAATGTGCATGATTTTCCTATAGAAATGTTATTAAAAGAATATTGAAATGCATGAAATGTATTGAAATGTATTATATTGAAAACATTTACAGTGTTACTCAGTTTTATCAAAGACTATGTGTATGCTTGCGAAATCTCGACTTTGGGAAGAAAGACATGTGAAATCCAGATAAACTTGGGAAATCTGGATCTCAAAGTATACACTCCAGAATAGTACTGGCTTCACTGGCCCCAAAGCACCCACATGATTCCTGTGGTGTTCAAGGTTAAGTGGGAATACAGGAGTGTGCATAAGCCTATTATTTAAGTGCCTTGTGATTTTAAGAAGTAGTATGCTTATCTGTATGCTTCAGCAAGAACAATACTGACCATATACATTAAAATAAGCAATGCTGAAAGGAAGATATTAATTTGTCTTACAAATTTCTCTTCACACATTCACATGAGATTGCTTGAGTCAGCTTTCATAGTGAAGGAATAAAACAGCTGGATACCACTTAGTTGGCTTGAACTATGGCCAATATCATTGTCATTTATGTCCTGGGGTCTGCCTGAACCCACTGATGCCAGGCAGGTGAAACCAAACCTGATCAGAAAAGTAGCAGGAAACTAAAGGACAGGGAAGGCACAATGTGCAGGAAGAGCACCTACTGTGAGAGGCTGGGACAGGGACGGTTTGGTTTTGTGACTTCCATGAATAAATAGAGCAAAGTGGACACAGTACACCAAGCAGTGAGCTCTAAAGCTCTATGTAAATGCAGATTGCAGCGGCTTTCACCCAGTGAAATTCTAGGTAGGCACTATCCTTTCCTTTAGAATTTTAGGTGCAGTAACTCTTCTTCCTATTAATTCTGTTCTAGGAAAGAGTATTTCCCTCTGGGTGAGGTCCTTCTCAGGTGGATTAATTTCTTTGGCTCTAGGGGCTCATTCTAATGAGCCCTGATGCTGTTTCTCTGCAAATCTGTTATGATACAATAAAAGTAACAATGAGCATGTGTTGTCTCCACAATTTCTGGTCAATTCTACCTGTTCTGCCAGTCTTGGTGTCTTGATACATTCACCATACTTTCAGTTACTAGGGCTTTCTTCAAGTGTCCTATACCAACAGAGCTTTCTCTTTTAGATTAAAGCTGTATTCACAGTTTTCCTATCAGTATCTTCACTTGAGAAAAGGCAGATAGAACACACACACACACCATATGTATGCCATATACATTTCTTTAATTATATATCATTATATAGAAATATTTCTTTTAAGGCAGAGTTTCACTTTAGCCCAGGCTGACCAGGAACTTACTCTTGAGTTCCAGGCTAGCCTCAAATTCACAGAGATCCTCCTAACTCTGCCTCTTCAGTGCTGGGATTAAAAGTTTATGCTGTCACACCTGGCACTAAAATTCTTTTGTATAAATCGTTTAGACCGAAACAAAAAGACACACTTTGTCCAACTGTTATAGAAAGCATTGTTTACAGAGCTGAAAAGTGCATATGTATGAGAAGATATATATTTACAATGAGATGAATCCCTTCCACTTTAGCTTCACTTTTCAGTGTTTTCTGGGTATCTACCTAATGCAATTTTATAATTTGATAGATATCAAAAACAATTCTTAATATATTTCAGTCAGCATTATTAGTAACATTTTAAAACAATAAGCTAATTTATATTGAGCTAAATATTATGATAAATAAAGCTCATGGTAAATAATGCCTTTTATAATATATATCATGTTATGGTTATTTTAAAAAATATTTATTGAAACATTAATGATTTATGCATTTTATTAGATAATATATTCAGTTACTATTCACTTAGATGTAAACTTGATTTGGTAATATATATGTATTTGGTACCTCTATACATATTTGTGTTTATATAACTATGCATCTACCTAATGCAAATCTGCTACCATTTATTTATCTGTATTATTTAATATTAGTAAGATAAACAACTCATTTGCTGCGCTTTTCAATTTATCACAAGGTTGCTTTATTATCTAGCTAAACAGTAAAATCAAAACTTATCAAGTAGACATAAATATTAAGAACAGAAAATTTAAACTCAAAGGATAAGTGTGATTATCAACTACTGAATACAAAATCTATTGTTTGAGTAAGTAGGTCAATTCAGTATTTATTTAGTTATACAACAACTACTTATTGTCATCCACAGAAAAATGTTTTCAATCTATAAAAATCTAAAAGGTTAGAATCAAGGCTTGGAGATGGTTTAGATTCTAAGGGCAATTCCCATTCCAGCATGAAGGCCTGAGGGGTTCTGAGAACTCCTGAGTTCAATTCTTCATCACCACATAGCTGTGTGTAGGTACTTATGTCTGTAACCATAATCCAAAAAGGGTCAGATGCTATGTGAAATCTCTGGGCTCTAAAAAATCAATGAGAGATTCTTGAAGCTTCCTCTAGCCAGTGTTTGGCTCAATATCACACTTTGGTGCTTTCTCTTCTGTGACAGATGCTATGTCCAGCCTCTGTTCATCCCATCCTTTCCCTGGCCAATATGGAGCTTCCCCTTGGATTTTTAAGCCAAAAGAAATAACTTTCTCTCATCATCTACTATTGGTTGTGTGTTTTATGCCAGTATTAAGAAGGTAACTGCATCAGTAAAATTGGTGCCGGGAAAGTGGGTCATTACTGCTGGAAACTTTACTTTGTATATTTGTGGTATTTTTATTAATATGGAAGGATTTGAAGAGATACCTTGCAATCCTGAAGACAGGGGTTCATTGAATCATTCTCTTCAAAGTTGAAATTCCTGCATACAGTAAGAACTATGGACTGTGGAGTTTGGCTTATGAGGGGAAGAATTTGTTGTGACTGCTAGAAGCAGTGTTTGTGAGAGGCTAGCTACATTCTTCCTGTCGCCTGAAAATTTATGAATGTTTCCATTGTGTAGACATGGACTGGTGTGAGTAGATGGATTTGCCACAAAAAGCAATGAAATCTTTGAACTGAGAGTGCTGCACATTCAGCTGTAATTGTTTGCAGGATTTTGACTATTGAGGTTGGGAAGGATGATTTGCATTGGGACAGGAGGAAGAATGTTCGGTCTTTTGAAAGAAGGGATTCTGAATGCTGAAGGAGTGTCCTACACTTCCAAGTTGGCTTTATTTCCCCAACTGGGTTAACAAATTTGATAGCCCACTAAATACTATGCAGAATAACAGATGCAGGAAGAAAAGCCTATTGGATTTGAAACACAGTTTTGATTTTTGGAAATGGCAACGGCAGTGTGAAACAAGCTTGTTGAAGGTTCTGCATGGTTAGCCAATAGAGTCATGAGGAGGAACCAAGGATTTGTAGTGGAAACACAGTGGAAATGCAGGGCCACCGATGACTGCCAAGGAGAACTGCCAGGTTGCAACAGCTGTGTGAACAGTCTACCTGGAGGGTTGGAATTGGAACTCCAGAGATTGTTGGAGATATCAAACTTGGAGCAATGCAATTTGATGTTTGTCCTACTTTAAAACTTATATTATGTAAATCCCTTTTTGCTATGCCCAGCATCAGTTTTTTCAGTGTTTATTTTGTGCCTTTTTGATTTGTTTTGTTTTATAGCTCACGTAAGAGCCATTGGCTTAGACTATGGGGGTATTTAAGTATTACTGGAATAGAATATATAAAACACCCCCAAAAATACTGGAACTTTTAAAATTGGATGAAAGCATTGCATGTTATATTATGGATGCTCATCAATTTATGAGGGCAAAGAGTGGGATGTGGTGTGTAGATTCAAGTGTCCCCATAAACCTTTGTGTTCTGAATGCTTAATTTCCAGGTGAATTTGGGAATTTGGACCGTGTTAGAGATGCATGTTAGAGACAGACTTACCGGAGTGACAGCCAGCTTCTCCTTGCCAGTGCTGGGCTCATTCTCATGCTGTACTGTTCTGTTTGTTGTGGCAGAGGTGATGTCCAGCCTCTGCTCATGCCATACTTCCCCTGCCATCATGGAGCTTCCACTTGAGTAGATAAACCAAAACAGACAACCTCTTCTCATTGCCTGCTTTTGGTAAGTGCTTTGTGTCAGCAATGAGACAATAACAGCAATAAGATTCAAAACACATATGTTTGAAGTGAAAAATGTATTTATGTGCATGAATATAAGGAAGAAGCATTAAAACGAATTAGACAAAAACACATAGTTTGGTTGTCATTGTAGCTACTTCAAACATACTTTAAAGAAATTTCACATATTTCAATTAAAAATTCAGTGTGCCACATATATTTACAAGGAAAGAAAATAACTCTCAAAAATCCCCCAGATTTATTTTTCAATTTCAGCAGGTTGTTTTTTTTTTCTTTTTAGAGGTAGTTTAAACCAAAATCCAGTTACCATATGATTTCACCTTTTATAACTTATACTATACCTAATACATGTCTAGTTTCTAATATAGTCCTAGTGCAATATAATAATTTACAAAATTATACTAATTCTTCCATATGTATTCATGCAGTTTATTTTTTAAATCTATTTATCTAAAATTGTATTATACCCTAGTTTATTATGATTATCATTATTGGCTATTAGGAACCAAATTATGTGTAAAATCAATATTTGGCAAAAATGCTTTTGGAAAATTATTCAGTCTAAGATTCCATTTCTTTTCTTTTTAGATGGGTCTGAATATAAGATAATAGAAAATACAGTATCATAGCACCATTAGAAAAAAGATAAAAGACCACATTTAATATAGCTTAGTAGAACTTCATAATAAAACTGTCAGTGAACTGATAAAATGAAGAAAAATTTTCAAAGAGATAAGGTATCTGGGCAAAGTCTAACACTATACAAGAAATAATATAAAGGTCATTAAATCATGGAAAAGAAATATCCACAAAATCAGTTCTCACCTTTTCTATTTATTATAGTTCTGGAGATACTAGGCAGTATGATACGCAAAACTGAATAGAATAAAAGAGAAAAGAGAGAATAAAGATAAGGAAGAGACAAAATAGAGATGAGTAAAGAGAAGGGAAAAGGGGAGGCTTTTAGACATAGTTATACTGTGGAAACTTGTGCATTTTTGAAAACCCTCCCAAAGTCTAGAAAAGACTAGAAGATAATAAATAAGTGAATTTGGCACGCTCTAGGATTTAAAATAACTCAAACATATTCCATGTGTATGTGTTTGAGTACAATAAATAATATTAAATTAATTAAAATAATATTTAAATAGATGGTTTTTAAGAAAAAAATGGTAAATGACATAAATGATGGGAAGTATCATGTTGATATATTTTGGAACCAAACATTGTTACCCCTGAGCTGAACTTTCATTTGGATATGATGTGTTCCTTGGAAACACACACTTGTGTTTCGAAGCCTTGGTTCCCTATGCAAGATTTGAGTTTTAGATCATGTTTTCTGTGGCTTTATCATGGATTAAACAATTTATGGATCCACATATTGTTGGAATAATTTGAAGGTAAAAGAAACTAAAGAGGTGGTATTGTTAGGCAGACATTTGTCTTGAAGGTCATTGAAGGACACAGGCCAATTCTTGTAGCCAATTCATGTAACATTGCAAAGATAAATCACACAGTTGCTTCTCCTTGTCTTAAGTATCATGGAGAGAGGAGGATGGAAATGTCATGGCTTTTGTCAAGGGAAGTTAATTTGAATTTTAGTAGTTGGAGCTCAGGGTAGGGACATGACATTCTAACCTATCTAGAACAAAATATTATGTTCTGTTCCCTTAAGATTTAGTCCAAGTCTCTGGATCACCTGGATGTGAGCCCCACCTTCACTTACTACATGCTAATGAGGTGAGAGTAACACTTTTTTTAATGAGATAGCCTACTTAAACCCACAAAAGCCCTTCGCTGATTGCATTTGCTCAAAGTCTTTCACATGCTAAGGAATGATGTTAAAACTATTGACATTTTCTGTAATTCAATCATTATGGTTCATAAGAGCATTCAATATTGTATATACTTAATGACTTCGAAATTCATAACATGCCATAATCTTAAATTTGAGTAAATGTATTTCAGAAAGTGTTTGTTGAGGTTTAGGGCATGACAGTAGACATAGCACAAAGTATACATGCTGTGTTTTCACAATGCAATATTGGTGAAAACTGCTAGAAATATGTGCTTATTACCCATTTATTTTGAAAGAACTTTTTTGGTCATTGTAACTCCCACATTCATTCGTGCCACCTCATATGGAGTTATGACCTATATTTTAGGCAGTCAATATCTGAAGTATTGTGTCAAAGCAATTGAATGCTCCCATGTACTGATGATCCAATATAACCTTCATAAAATACCAGTGAAAGACTCTCCTTTTGTAATGACATACCAAACATACCTTCTACCGATGACTATGATAGCCCTGGAAAAGAGATGAGGAGAGTCAGTTTATTGTTGTCTAACAGCAAGCCTCTGAGGACTTTCACCCTTGAAAGAAAGCAGACAAGCAGGACAACCACAAGGTAGCTCTGTGATGGCTCTTTTTATTCCAGAAGGAACTTCCTTACATTAGAACAAAAACTGAATAGCAAGGCAGTGACAATTTTACTTCCTATGAACTATTATAGGTCTTACCTTAAGAATGTACAGGAATATATATATAATTGTAATGGTATATATATATATATATATATATATATATATATATATATATATATATATATATTATTGTAATGGTTTGATTCAGGTGTCCTGCATAAATGCATTGTGCTCTCAATGCTTGCTCCTCAGCTAATGGAAGTTTTGAAATGGGAACCCTGTTGGAGGTGTGGATTGGGGGTGGGCTTATTAGAATTATAGCCAGCTTCCCATCCCACTTTATGAACACCTTCCTGCCACTGTTTGCAGTGCTGTGTGGGAGGTGATGTCTACCCTCTGCTCATGCCTTTCGTTTCCTTGTCATCAGTGGAGCTTCTCCCTCAATAAACCCATTCATTCCTCCATAAGCTGTTTTTTGTTCTGGTTCTTTGGCACAACAATGGGAAAACTGACTATAAGAGTTTTGGTACTAGAGGGAGGGATTGATTATTGATAGAACCCTGATTTTGTGGCTTTGGCCTTTTTGAGTTGATTTATAGGAGGAATGTGGAAGGACTGAAACCTTGGTTTAAGAGACACCTTGCAGAGCAGTAAGTACAGCTTGATGGACCATTCTGGTCAGAGTTGAAAAACCTGAATGCAGTTAGAACTATGGATTGTGAGGTTAGGCTTAAGAGTGTGAGAAAGAACTTTGTCAGGACTGTGCCAGAAGCAGTTTGCGTGAGAAGCTTGCTGCATTCTGCCTGCCTGTGTCCTGGAAACCTGTGCAGGGTTGTTTTACATAAAGATGGACTGGTGTGAGAAGATGGAGATGGCACAGAAAGAAGATCTTTGGGTCGAAACTGCTGCCCGTTCACCTGCAATTGTTTAAGAGATGACAACCATTGAGATTGGGCCAGCTGGTCTGCATTGGAACAACAGCAAGAATGTGGACTCTTGAAGGAAGGGGCCTGAATTATGAAGGAGTGCCATGCTCTTCAAAAATGGCTTTATATTTCCCCTAGATTAACCAATTGGTAAAACACCTGGTCCTATGATGTATAACACATACAGGAAGAGGGGGTCATTAGATTTTCAACTTGGTTTCCTTATGTTGCAATGGAGCCAAGGAACTGTTTTCTGACTCTGAGTAGCCAAGCTGGAGGGGAGGAATTGGAACTTCAGAGAGAATTATTGGACCTGGAGTAAGAGATTGATGTTTGCCCTGTTTGTTTTAAATCTTGTATTGGTTCAATCTGTCTTTACTATGCCAAATGCTGTCTTTTGCAGTGTAAATTTGTTCTGTGCCTTAATGGGTTTTCTTAGCATTATGGCTCAGTTGAAGGACTGGATTATGTGGATGTTTGAATATCATCAGGACTGATAAAAATTGTGGGGAAATTTAGAGTTGACCCGAATGCATTGCATTTTACATCATGTATGCTTATCATTTTATGGGGGCTGCGGGCCAATTGTAGTGGTTTGATTCAGGTGTCCCCCATAAACAATGTGTTTTGAAAGCTTCAATATCAGCT
Source organism: Zapus hudsonius (assembly GCA_004024765.1). Taxonomy (NCBI): domain Eukaryota; kingdom Metazoa; phylum Chordata; class Mammalia; order Rodentia; family Dipodidae; genus Zapus; species Zapus hudsonius. Next base: position 26,513 of record PVHP010000082.1, on the reverse strand, counting down.
GATGACAGTTTTCAAATTGGAACCTTACTGGAGGTGTGTTGTGGGGGGTGGGCTTATGAGAATTACAGTCAGCTTCCCCTTGCCAGTTTTTGGCACACCTTCCTGTCACTGTTTGCAGTGCTGTAGCTGAGGTGGTGTCCAACCTCTGCTCATGCCACTGTTTTCCCTGCCATGATGGAGCTTCCCCCTTGAGTTGTTAAGCCAAAATAACCCTTTACCTCCATAAGCTGTCAGTTGCTTTGTCCCAGCCATGGGACTAAAACACACACACACACACACACACACACACACACACACACACAAACATATATATATATATATATATATATATATATATATATATATATATATATATATAGAGAGAGAGAGAGAGAGAGAGAGAGAGAGAGAGAGAGATAACAAATATATATGTATACATATGAATATAATATGGATATAATATGTGTGTGTTTAAGGCCATTTTATTCATATGAAAGCCAAAAGTTGACATCAGGTGTCATTAGGTGTCTTCCTCAATAGTTTTCAACCTTTTTTTTTAGACCGGTGTCTCATTGAACACAGAGCTCACAAATTTCATGATACCCCCTTACCAGCAAATTCTGGGAATCTTCCTGTCTCCACTTCTCCAGTGCTGAGATTACAGGCACAAGTCAGGACATGCAGCTTTTGATATGGCCTTGAGAATCAGAATATGGCTAGTCATGCTAATGAAGCAAGTGTTTATTCTCTGAGTCATTTTCCCAGGCCCTATGTAGCTTTCTTGACCAGTACATTTTGTTTAAGTAAGCTAACATGTTGGAAAGATACATAAATCAAAGAAGTGATAGCAGCAGCCCCTGAGTCAAAAAATCAGCAGAGCCCTGAGGCCTTTCGTGGAGATGCTTCAATCCTGCCATGGGAGGTGGGATTCAGCTTCTTCTCCAGCTGAGACTTTAGGACAGTCCATCCACATGACACCTTGATTGAAGTCTGTAAGACACTCTGAGGTAGAAGTCTTTAAAGTTCTCTTCCCTAGATCCCTCCAAGAAAAATAACTATTCTTTTCAGTTTTGTGGTTATTCTGCTGAGGCTATCATTAACATATCTGTCAAGTTCATGTGGAATTTTCACCAAGAGGTGTTTTTTTTCCATGGAATAGATTCTAATAATTTTAAGATAGTTGAAATCATGAAAAATAGACTCTCAGAACATAAAAAATTGAGACAGAATGAATAGAACAAAACCCTATAATATATTCATAAATAGTTGTTAATGCAATGACACATGAAATCAAAAAGTATACAAAAAATTAAAAAGTGAAATGAAAATAAAAATTTATTGTGTAAAATGTGTATTATACACTTAAATCCATTTTAAAAGGAAACCTATCACATTATATATACATATAATAACATATATATATATGATACACTATTTATGTGAAAGTTCTAAAATCAATAACTGCTTTTATCTATAAAGAAATAAGAGGATAGGAACACAAATTAAATTAAGAACAAGTAGGCCTTAACATTAGAGCAATAAAGAAAATGAAAAAGAAAAATCAATAAAACCAAAAGACTTCTTTTTTAATCTTTCAATACAATAAATCACTGTCTAGGCTGACAAGGAAAAAAAAATAGAAGACCCAAATTACCAATATGAGAAATGAAAGATGGAAATTCATTTTGATCCCATGGACATTAAAATGATAATGAAGAAAAATCACTAGGAATAAACTTTTGGCTCTAAATTGAACAAGTTAGACAAAGTTACCTTGAAAAACATACCACCACATATCACTTAGGAAAAATAAAAGTTAAAATGAGAACAATGTCTGGCCTAGATCTGATTAAAGGAATGAATCTGTAATTAAAAATCTTCCTTTGCAAACAAACAAAAATAAAACCCTGTAGAACCATATGTTTAACGGAATAATTCTACCAAATATTTAAAGGAAAAAAAAATATCAATTGTGTCTACTAATTAGTTTGAAAATGTGGAAGGGAAGAGGAAAATTGCCAACTTCTATGAGACTTATACTACTAACAAAACTTTAAAAAGAAGTATTTCAATAAATGGAAACTATACACCAGTATGACTATTTAAATATATGTAAAAATGATAAAGCATTGTATATTTGATCCAGTCTGTGTAAAGGGACATGATCTGATCACACTGTAATTGTATCATTGCATTTTTAGACTGACAACTGTTTTATAGGGAAAGGAGCTGTAGAGCTGGGGATCAAATCTAGCAAGCCAGACATTTCCACTGCATCACATACATGGCCTTCAGACAATTGTGAATAAGAGTTTTGTACTTGTAATGTAGTGTGTGGTGTGTGTGATGTATGCACGTGTGTGTACTGATGTGATTTGCTATGCACTTGCCTGTGGTGCCCCATGGGCTCCTCTGTGGTGGCCAGAGGACAGCATCAGATGATCTCCTCTAGCACTTACCATTCTAGAAGTTTCCCATGATGCAGAGCCTCTTACTGAGTAGAGACCTGGATGTTCAAGAGCTCCAGCGGTCCGTGGTTTCTACCTCACACAGTACTCATATGTGGCCATATGCATACAGTTATATGTGGCCACAACTAACTATTGATATTAGTTCTGAGATTCTAACTGGGTCAGTTTCAAGCTTTCATGCTTGCCAAGAAAGTGCACATAACTGCTAAACCATCTCACCAGAATAGGAATATTTTCTAGAAAAAAACTTAAGTCTATAAAAAGACTTGTGGATTAGGTGAGATCGATTTCATGTTATCATCCTCTTCTAATTGTTTTTCTGGAGCCTATCTAGTCTGTGTTTGTTATAGAACAAATTTCTTGTGTAGTTCGAAATGGACTGGCTATTGAATGAAATGTTATATAAAAAAGCAACAGACTTTGAATAGCTAGTTCATCAATGATATTTACATTTGGATACTGTGCTATACAAATACAAAATTATGTAAAGATATGGTAATAAAATGGTAGTGGGATTGTCACAAAGTTCACATACAATTTAATAAAATATACTAAGTAGTGTTACATTTTGCTTCCAATACAATAGCCAAAATTAATTAATGGCTATTTGAGTTTATATTTAATGATTCTAATGAAATGAAATCAAAATTGCACTGGTGGCTTTGCATTTGTCACATTTCCGGTGTTTATTTTCACATGTGGTACTAGTTGCAATATTAGCGCAGACTTTGATTGACTCACTATGGAAAAAATACGTACTGACTTAGAAATATTTTATCACAGTGATGGTTTTTATTTGTCAACCTTTATATGTGTAGATATTTTGATCATAACTCTCTTTCCCTTCTCTTGACACTATACTCTTTCCTTTCTGCTGAACCCCTTCTCTGAATTGCTATAAATACCACTGTAACATGTCCCCTGCTCCCGTAGGCCACACCTCAACTACCTATAACTTCTCAGGGAGGGTTAGGGCCTCGTGCCTCTCCTCTGACATCCATGATGGAATGTTGGTGACTTCATAGTAACTGCTGTAACCTGCAAAATACCCTCCATAAAATTTTTATACAGTTGAAAATCCAATTCATTGGGAGGGGAATGAACAGTCTTATAAAAATGGTGCTTTATTCAATGGAGGGGGGAAATCAACAAAAAAATGAAGATTTGATTCCAGGTTCACACTATGTAAGATAAATATTTTCAAACATATTTTGGTCATGAAAATTACAGAGTCATCAACCTCCTAAACAAAAAAAATAAATAAATAAGTAAAATAAAATAAATGAAAACATGTGGCTTGTCTGGAAACTTTTTCAAACAAATGATGTTTTCCTGCCATCAACAATTAAATATATCATAATCTTTATTTCCAATGTGTCTTTGTTCCATGGTCATTTTCTGAGGTATTCTCTTCATTGTTCTCCCCTTCCTTCCTTCAATTCTCTTGTCTATTTAAACATCATCCCTTCCTGTATCTGATTTCTTTCAATCTAAGCTTTTCTTGTCATGAGAACTATTATTATATCCCCCAACTTTGGCTGCAGCTATCAGCATTTCATAATTTTGATTTTAAAGTGGTCTGTCTTCAAGGATCCCCATGCGAGTGCCAACATTGTTGAAGATATTTCTGAGATTTATTTTCAGCTACTGGGATTCTGTCTGTTTTAGGAAGAGTTTGGTGGTAGGATGAAAACTTTGCCACAGTGAAAAAAAATTCACAGACACTGTAAATTTAGAAAATTAACTTAAAGATTATATTCAAAATATGGGGTTTAATGAGAAGGATTATAGATAATTAAACAAGAAAACTGTATACTATGCAAGTATATATTATGACCAAGATTTTCGCCATTATCCTGGCTATTGCAGGTTTTTCATTACATTATTCAATGTTAGAATGTGTAATTAAAAATTAATATTTGGTGAAATTATATTTTGAGGCAAATTTCAACTAATCTTATTTTATTTGCATAAGTTTTTAAAAAACAAGTCCCAATAATGAAGATAGCTATATTTTTATACAAGATATGTATGTCCATCTTTTATACTGGAATTACCATGCAAACATCTTGGAGGAATGATCATTTCATTAACAAGAGCACTGCTAAGAAAAAGAGGAAATAGGAATGTTGATATCTTAAAGATCTGTAAAGCAATACAAGGATTTCCAGAGCCTCCTAAGTAAGCAGAGTGGTTGGCATCTTGGCTGAATTAAGACGTTTTCATACAATATAGAGCCCCATACTTTTTGTATCTTATTTGGGTCTATTTTACTTTTTGGTTATGAAAGAACAAATAATGTGATATTTTAAATATAAAAATTATACCTTAAGGATTGCCTTGCTTATAAGTGAGACTACACCATCTTAATGGCAGAATTAATGGAAAATAATGACTATATTTTAGACCTGAGTAGAGTGGACATGCTATCCATTCATGTACAAATAATACAGAAACAGGTTCCAGAAAGATGTTGATGCACTAATTTAGATCAAAACATGTTAGATTTGTGTCATTGATTATCAATTAAGCAGCTTTTTTTTCCATCCTAGTACATAAAATATTATCTTCTGCAGCTCAGAGAAGACTTTAAATTGAGCATGGTGGCACAGGCCTGTATCCTAACACTTGGAAGGTCAAAGAAGTTGGAACAGAAATTCACGGTCTGCTTGGACTATGTAGTAAATTTCAGGCCATTCTGAGCTACCTGAAATTATCTTTTAAAAACCAACAAAAATGTTGGTGAATATATGGAAATTCAATCTTGAAATTTCTCAGGGAAGAAATACAATGAGAAAAAAAAATCTTTGAGATTTAGTCCCAAGGCATTTCAAAATTTATAAGCAAGAAAGAAAAGTGAAGTCGAGACTGAAGAAAAGGAGAGAGACGAAATGATAAAAAGTCAAACAGGAAAAAATTGTTGTGCTGGTCGTCAAAAGAATAAAAGTATTTCAATAAGAATAAGCACCTATTCACAGATGTAGATTCTCCATCATTCATGAGTGCTGGAGAGATTACTTCGTGGTTAAGAGCAATTGCTGTGTCTGTATGAGGGCCTCTCCTACCTGCAGGTGCCAAATTAGCCTCCCCAGAACACCTTGAGCTGGGAATGGCCATGAACATCTGTCAGCATAGTTTGCAGGATGCGAGGGTGCTGGAGAAGTGGGCTTGGGATTTGGGAAGGTGCTGTGGATTGACAGAGAGCAGCCCTGGGTTGAGGGAGAGACCCTGCATCTGAGAGATGGGTGCATGCTCTGCACGAAAAGGCCAGTAAGAAGGCACCCAGAATTGTCCTCTGGCCTCTTTCTGAGTGTTTGTGGGTGGACACATCTGCTCACACTTGATCATTCACCACACACCACTCATATCACAGTGCACGCACACACACACACACACACACACACACACACACACACACACACACACACACACAAAGGATCAATGCTTTTATGCCTATTCTACAGCTGTTCCCATTCACTTACATGTTGTTATACTGTTTTATTATCAGTGTAGCACAATTTTGTATTTGGCTTTGGTTATCATTTAATTAGATGATTATAGTAGCACTTCAGTTGGACATAGTACCGCACAATAGCCAGAAAATGGCTTATATTGAAATCAGGCATTTGAAAAATTGTTGTTTATATGTATGTCTGGATTCCACAAGTGCCCTTAAACGTAGCAATTGAAGAGAAACATTATGTAAAGATGTCATTTAAATAATGTCATCCAAGCAGAGGCATCTGCGGGCACTCAGGTTAGAACAAATGGGTAAAGTGGGGTGGGTAGTTTTAGCATTGGAAATTGGAATTCACTCATCTGTAGTCAGCCTTTGTGAGCATGCAAAACAATTGATGTTTTGATATCTTTCCAGGTATGACAGTGAATGCAAACAATGAAACCCACCAGCCTTGGTCCTATTCTAGAATTGCTATAAATGTGCCATTTCAAACACAGTAATATATGGGAAATTCAGCTTGAGCTACTAGTAGAAAGGGATTGTAGTCTTTAGTACTTTTTTCTCTGTTAATATGAATTTATGAGATGCTGAATTAATGTTCAATGTTGAATGAATCTTTAATGAAGCATACTTAATACAATATAGCTTCTAATGGACATAAAAGATTGTACACCTACTACCTGAGTTACTGAAGCTAGCTTAAAATTGTCAAAAATCTTTAAGATATTTTCTAAATCTTTATGATATAAATCAGGGGATCTATGTAATCTTAGACATGATGTACTGGAAACTAGCAAGATAAATGATACTCACTGTAAGAACCGTGGCTCCAATAATCATAGTGATTCATGCATTCACTTATTAAACTGAGAATGAGATCTGAAAGGAGCTTAGTATATTAGAATTAAATATTATTTCCACATTACTGTTTTACATTATTTGATCAAATGCTTTAGAGGTTTAAATTCTCTGTTTAATCATTTTTGCACTGAACGTTTTGCTCTACAGTAAAGTCTCACTTAAATTATGATGTGTGTGCTTGTTTTTCACCATATTATTAGTTCTGCTATCTTATAAAATATTGCTTATTATTATTATTATTATTATTATTATTATTATTATTGGTTTTTAAATATCGGTTCTCACTTTAGCCCAGGCTGACCTGGAATTCACTATGTATTCTCAGACTGGCCTCAATCTCAATGCAATTCTTCTACCTCTGCCTCTTGAATGCTGGAATTAAAGGCATGCACCATCATGCTTGGCTTGCTCATTTTTATTTTTAACCAATTTTAAGTGATTTCACATGATCAAGGCTACATGCTGGTATTCTAGGGAAAAGAACATCTAGTTGTATGGTGATGTGAGCAGAAGAGATAGGTTAAAAAGAACAAGCCTGTTCTAGTCCACAGTGTCTGTAATTTCCCAAAGGGCCTCCTCAGTGTTATTCTCCCACAAGCAATTTGCAAAGCTCAGATTTTTTTCTTCACCACCATTTTTTTTCCTGTGTAACCCAATAAATGGAGTATCAATCTAATCATTTTACTTTTAATGCATTAAAGTAGATAAGTGTGTAATACAAACACACTTCCTATACACAGGTGTCAGGGAGGTGTTCATGTCCCTTGTGTGTATTGCATTCATCAGAAATTGGAATATTACAGTCCAAGGAGGGAGGAAGTTTAGGGAACATATCTGTTCAAGCTGAGACAACAGTATTTTCAAATGATTAGCTATGAAATCAAGGAACAACTGACTTTGAGGAGCAAACAAAGATTTGACCCAATAAAGTAAAAAATATGGAATTTTTTTGTTTGCTTTTCGAGGTAGGGTCTCGCTCTAGCCCAGGCTGACCTGGAATTTACTATGTAGTCTCAGGCTGCCCTCGAACTCACGGTGATCCTCCTACCTCTTCCTCCCGAGTGCTGGGATTAAAGGTGTGCGCCACCACGCCCGGCAAAAAAATATGGAAATTTTATAATTTGTTTTTTTTCTACTACATGTCCCTGACACCCAAAGGGTTCATAAAATAATATAATGAACTTGGATGTTTTTTTTTAGAGATTAAGGATAAGTTTTCATATGAATAGCATGCTATCACAGAATATTTTTATAAAGATTAAAAATTTTATTAAGAATACATGGCTGTAGTAAAACTGGTTAATTCTTTCAAACAAAATCTTTGACAATTTTGCTTACATAGCACTTTTTCTTTTTAGCAGAAGACACCCAGTTTTTTTCCCATTTTTTAGTATAATTATCAACCACTAAAATAGAACAAAAGAAATCTTAGAATGTTACCTATATGGAAACATGCATACATTTTTAAAAGGTACTACACATGGCTTGTGTCTTTTACAATATTCTATTCACAAATACCTTAACCTCTCCCAGTTTTCTTCTTACTTGTAAGATATTTTTTCAGATTTGGTCAGCCAGTCTCATGTGGAAATCTTTTTTTAATAATATTTTGCTAATATAATTTGTTGCACACATTATGTGATTTGTATTTAGACTTAATGTACACGATTAGAGTAGCTGTGTTAGGACTCGATGCAATTCTATTATTGAGAAGCAAATAATGTAAGGACCTAATTACTGACTATATGAATTCCTAAATCTCACATGGCAACAATAAATTTGAAATATTATTTTGTTTCATTTGAGATCATATTTTTGTATGGTATAGGAGAGGCTTTCATGTAGCCCAGAATTAGACTCAAACTCTTTATGTAATTGAGGATGACCTTTGACATTTGTTATTATTGTCTTCATCTGTCAACTACTGGCATTACAAGTATAAACCACTATACCAGTTGATGCATGGTTGGGGATTGAACCCCTGGCTTCATGTATTGCAGACAAGCACTCTATCAACTGACTTACCTCCAAAGCAGAGGACTTAATTCCTTAATTCTTCTTTGTAATTACATCTTATTATTTTTGTCGGACATAGAATTTTTTTTCTACTCAGAAGCACCCCCTTCTAATAAAACCTTAAAATTCTCATCACAATAAATATCTGGCTTCAATCTCTTTCTATAGGTATATTATACCTATACCTATAGCTGCAGTATGGAATTTAATCAATTATCATTATAAAATATACATAAAGGTTGAAATAAATCTAAATTATTTAAGAATGTTAATATGAAATTTAATTTTATTAGGTTTTAACTTATAATTCTTTTGTATGAAATTGTTTTTATCTATACTACACATGATAAGTAATTTTCATTTTGATCATTGATAATTATCATTCAATTTAAAACCATTCATCATATCACAATGCAAAAAAAAGTTTAATCTAATGGCTTGCATTTCTCACCTTCCAGGAAGGTCCCTTTAAGTACATTCTTTATTCTTTCTTTTATGAGAATAAAGGGGAAAACACTATGTATTGTATGCCATGGTACACTGAAACATCAATACCTGAGCAAATGGTATAGAGAACTCACTCAAAATAGGAATTAAAATATTCTAGAGATTATATATATATATATTGGAAATTCCAACCAATTCTCAAATTCTCATTAAATTCTAAGGAGCAAATTGAAATGATTGAGTGATGTCCAGGGGCTGATATCAAAGAGAACTCCATGTTTCCCAAGGATGCTTAATTAATTTTGGTGTGTTAAAAGTCTCAATGTGATATGTGTTGTCAGATTGCTTAAATGACTCCAAGTCACATTAATTTAAGGAAAAGATATATTCTATGGGAGAAGAGGTTTATTTTATGTGCTCCAGGCAATGAAGTGAAGAAATGATTACATATATTTTCTCACATATTCATTAAAAACAATATTAGGTAATTTTAATAATGAAAATAGCAGGTGAGTTTACTTCATATTTTATTTATTTATTTGCAAGCAGAGAAAGATAGAAGAGAGACATTAAGAATGGCTATGCCAGGGCCTCCGGCTTCTACAAATGAACTCCAGATGCATGTGAACTCCATGATTCTGGTTTTATGTGGTTACTGGGTTTTCCAACCCAGGTCATTAAGCTTTGCATGAAAGTACTTTCACAGCTGAGGCATCTCTTCAACCCCAAATTGCAGGTTTTATATAATAGACGTGAAGCTTGATAATTCAATCAGAATCAAAGTGAAGTAAGACATGAACTGAGTTTTCTGAGACAATTTTTAAGTTAGGAGATATTGCTTTTGTTTGCTCAGGTAGATAGCGAGCTGAACTTTCTTTTCTAACATCAGAATTTTCTATAGTTTTTTAGAGGTATAACATGAATCAGACAGTGTAGCACTAGGTGTCAATACTAGAAACTCAAAAGGTGGGCGGGGTAATCTACCATTGAAACAAAAAGTGGAGCATAGTCAAGAATACAGAAATCCCTTTTGTATTTTCTGTCAATCACAACTCTTATAACAATAAGTAATATCCTGGTTTATAATACTTAATGAATTACTGATAGGTGATTGATAGGATGAATGAATATAAACTCTTCCTACAGTTATTTAATATTTGGGACAATCAGGCATATGGTATATGGCAATTTGTATTTTGTTCTGTCTTGCTTATGGACTGTGCTCTTTATTCCACACTGTATAGGCATGTGATACAGGTTCATTTTCCCTAAAGAGCTAAAGAGTATTATGCATATTCTTCTTCTCTAATTCTAACATGGCTCTTTCTTATTATAATTCAATGAGTTATTTTATGTACGTTAGCGTTTTCTTATTTAACTGTAGGTTATTTTTCATATTCATTGTTAATAATTAAATGCATTGTAAGAGAAAGTCTTATAATGGCACCTACATTTCTCTCCTCCCTTTTCCAACCAGCTGGGAGCCCTCCTCCGTGGGCTTGCTGGTCGAGTTCATGGGATAGGAGGTTATGGATTGTACAAGAGGAATTTGGGATTCAGGGAGATAGGCACCGGATCCCGTACTCTTAGGCTCCCAAGACAAGATGCACTATGGGACCAATTGACAGGGAGGCCACTAAAAATAGAATCCTGGTAATCCAAAATTCTGTATATTTGTTAACCTACACTGATCTCACTCTCCGATGGAGATTGTGTTTGTATCTTTCAGGATGCAGCGAGAATGCTGGGGCTCATCTAACCCTACCAACCGACTGTAGGCCGATAGCTGAGATTCTGGCAAGAGAGGGGCCACCACAGTCATATCGTGGAGAATCCATATGGAACCCCGGAGAGAGTGACGGGATGAACAAGGGACCCACAGCCATTTAATCAACACAGGATAAGCCAGTGAGACAGAAACTATTTTCAACACAAAGACCACTAAACTCACAACATTAAAGCAACCTTAATACTCATCCACCACGACTCAGGGAACTATGCGGAGGAGGGGGCAGAAAGATTGTGAGAGCCATGGTGGGGGAGACTATCCAGAGGCATGGCCAGGAGAACCTGGCTGAATTCTAGGCTATCCATGGTCCCCTGTCACAAGGATTGATCCAGATGACCCATGGAAGAGATTATCCAGCGGAGTGGGGAGGGGAGGGCAGCGGGGAATTGGGGATAACAACTCATTGTTTGCCCACTAAATGTTGTGACTCATTATGGACAATAAAAAAAAAAGATGAGCAGATACTAAAAGGAATAATTAAAAAAAGAGGTAGCCAGTTTTCTATATTCATTGTGTTTACTTGCTGAAGAGAACAATGTCTCTGGATATTCTCCCCCACCATGGCTCTTATAATTTTTTCTCCCCCTTCTTCCATTCAGATCCTTGAGTCATGGTGGGTGAGTTTTAGGTTTGCTTTACTGTTGAGGTCTTGAGTCTCTGTTTTCTGCTTTGGAATATGTTGGGTATCCTCAGTGTCTGTCTCCATTATCCTTTCCCAGGTTATCTGACCTGCTGTGGAGGTAGGTCTCTTGCTCATCTCCCCACTTCCTCAAAGGTTTCATTTGGGCTCTATATCATAAGTAGGGGCCATTCATCTCCTGCCTGGGTGATAGGTAACAGTTCAGGTCCTCTTGGTGGAATTGGGTTTTCCATGGTTCTCACTGCCTTCTGAAACATACAAACAGAATCTCCGAAGGAGAGTGAGATAAGTATACGAGACAAACATTGTTAATTTGGTGAAATTCTAATGGGTGTAGCCTCTCTGTAGACTCTGGTTAGTGGGGTTTCCTCTTGGAGTCCAGGTTCTTGGTCCTCATATGGGTTTACTATGGAGCCCAGTTCCAGTTAAGGGTTACCATTCACTGAGTGAATCTCATAGCCAATTAGTAAGCCATTGATTACCTGCCTAGGTTTAGTGCCACTATTGCATAGCATTTTTATCATTACCTGCTTTCTTTTTATGGTTCCTATTTTCTTTGCCTGAAATGTGAAATCAACATTTCTCTTTTGCTCAGCCTTTGATTTTGTTCTGGAGGATAACTTCTGTTCCTTAATGATATTTATGCCCTGTTATGACCCGAGAGGTCATGCGTCCTGCCTTAATCTCTTTCCATAAAGTGTAAGTAGTAACTGACTTGCTTCTTAGAAATAAACAGAAAACTATATGGATGCCATCTCTGACTATTTTACTTTAGTTAGAATTCCAACCTTCTAGTTTCTTTTCTTGTTGTACTGACAGATCTGCTGAAAGCAGGAAATGTTTGACTCCAGGTTCCTCTTTCATGGCTTGAATGTCTTCAACAATACTTTCTCAGCATCCTTAGTGTCTTCACGTTCAGCTCCCTACTCTTGCTAAGTAACAGGTGTTTTTACATTTCTGCTCCGCTGGCTTCTCTCCCAGGATGAGATTCTAATAGTTAACAGTGAACTGTAACAATGTCAGAATTTGATTACTACCTTGCCTTTTAACTTCCTTTAGCAAATTAATTAATCATTTACTTTTGACGTCAGCCACACTCAAGTTATAAGGACAGGAACCACAAGCAGGTGCTCTCATTTTTTTTTTTTCAAAATATGACACTAATGAATTTCAGCCTAGTCCTGGTACAACAATCTTGTTCCTCTTTGAAATCATACGAGCAGGGATTCCATTGTTGAAGTTTCTTTCAGCATTCTAGTTTCTCAAGGTCCCACCAGAATGGTGCATTAAGTTCTATGTATAATATTTTAGGGCTTTTGTAGCCAAAGTTCTCAGCTCATTATGATGTAAGGTTATTCTTTTCTTAGTATCCTGTTTCTTTTTATAAATAGGATTTTATTCTCGAATGTTTGTGTTTTGGTGGGTTGGTGATTGAACCCAAGGATTTATATATGTTAATCAGCTGTTCCAATACTGAAATACATTTTTATTTGATTTTAGTTTTTGTTTCTATTGATTCTTTGTCAAATTAGACCATTGAGGTTTATACACAGCAAGTAGTTACTCATAACTCGATTTGTCTTAAAATATGACAAAAGTGTACTTTTATCACTCATAAAGAATAGTCCTTTCTTACTTCTAAATATATCTTCTTCAAATACTAGAGAAGCTATAGGTTCATAACAAAACTGAACATGAATTACAGAGAGCTTCTAAATACTCACAGTCCCATCCTTTCTCTGCATTCACTCCCACTACCTGCATTCTCTACCTTGGAGACTTACTCTTGCAGTTGAATACATGGACAGGGATGAGCACTCAGTACTATACTTTCTATGGCTTTGAGGGGTGAATAATGATAAATGTATGGCATTGTGAAGTCATATAGGATATTTCCACTGTCTTCAAATCCAGAGAGATATATAAAGTTCTTCTTTATTTCTCAGTCACTGTTCATGGACAAACAGTGATTGTCTTTAACCTGTTTCATAATTTAGTCTTTCACATGATGGATAACCCATGCTCTTCTTGTGTATTTATTTTATTGTGGTGAATTTGGGATCTAGAATATAGTCATTTACTGATTTGTGCCTTTCCAGTATCATCCATGTACTTCACATCCAAAATAACTTAATGCATATTTAATAGAATTCTAATTTAATTTAAGAATAACTGGCAGTTAATATTCCTTTGAAAAACCACAATTGGATACATTTGTTTAAGATTGATATTTTTAATTACTGTTTTTTATCTTTACAAAAAACATGCATTGTATAATCTTCTGAGATTTGTTTAATTCAAAATCTTATTATGCCAATGTCTTTTTAGATCATTTCATTTTAATAATTTATCACAGTGATATTATGAACACTTTTATATCTACCTTATTTGCAGATGTGCAAGAAATATCATGTGATATTTAAGAATGCCTTAGATGTATTTTGATTATGTGAACCATCAGTTGTAGAAGAAAATTGAAAATTGTTTCTTGAAAAGGATATTGTAATTCAGATATATACATGCTATATTATGTAGTAGATACTTTGTAATGGGAGTGTTGGGGTTTCTTGCTAACATGCAATAGAAGGCAATGCACCAATAAATTTGTAGTATCCTCTGATCCTTTTCTTATAAATTTAAAGAATTAAACATCATAGATCAAAGGGTAAGACTTAAATGACTTTATTAGATGAGGAAATGAAAAGACAAGGAAGCATAAACTTCTGCTGCCTGTTGGAAAGCAAGAGAGAGTAGAGAAGTCATGGAGGGTAGGAGACCCCCTTCCCCAAGGTCAGCCAGGTTTGGCAGAGAAGGGGGGAGGGCTGTCCAGAGCCAGGACCTGGCTGCTCAAGAGAAATGGACACCAAAAAAATGGGTGTGCCAGCTGATAAGAATCTATTTATAATCCTATTGTGGTAGGCCTTACCCCCAGGGCACAGGAAAGAGCTGATTGTTCTGGAACCAAGGGCCTGGCTTCGGAAGAGGTCAGCACACCTCAGTAGGAGTAGGGGACACCAGAGTGCTGATTGGATGAGGGACTGGATCAGATGCTGATTTCCAGTTTGCTGAAGTAGGCAGGAAATTGTGACATCTCTTTTTGGTTACCCTTTGGTCCCTATAACTACCCAAAAATAAAGCTGCCTAACTCATGAACCCCTCAATTTATAATCTCTTTACCATCTGTAATCATCCAGTTTCATTACTTTTATAAATAAAAACCTACACAGTAAAATATGTTTAAACTGATAACTCACTGGGGCCTTCATTTATAGTAACCATGCTAAATACAAGATTCCCACACTCAAACAGTTCCTGTGTTCTCATTTCACGGAAGATTCCATTTCTCAGGGAAAGCAAAACACACCTTTAACCATTCTCACGCATGGTCACTATATTATTATATTTTATAACAATAAATGTGTATCCAAATTCTCTTCATTGAGTTTGAACCTTCACAGGACTACTTGATTCCAGTAGTTGGCATTCAGTAAATTTGGTTAACAATATTATAAATAGTATTAACTGCTCCTTAAGGCATTTCCCAACACAATGATTGTTTAACAGCAATAATGAGGAAACTCATAAAATAAAATATTTTGTTTTGTTTTGTTTTTGTAATTTGTGTTCTCAAGATAGAGTCTAGCCCAGGCTGACCTGAAATTGACTATGTAGTCTCAGGGTGACCTTGAAGCCTTGAACTCAGGGCAATTCTCTTACTTCTACTTCCCTAGTTCTGGGTTTAAAGGCATACACAGAATATAACATGTTAATAACTTATTCAACTTCATGGAAGACGTATGTGGCAGAAAAATTTGGGCTCACATGTATTTAATGTGAGACATCAAAGTTGTAAATATCTCAGTAAGATTTTTTTTACTATGTAAATTATCAAAATGCTATCTTAAATTTCTTGACTTCCTAAGCGTATTTGATTTTACTATAGGTATTCCACTAATGTTAAATAAAGACCAACATTGGCAAACTACTAATTAAGTGAAAATTGGTTTCTGTTTCATAATATAAAATTGGGAAAACTTTTGGTAAATATTTTGTTGACACTTCAATATACTTTATAAAATCACACTGTAGAGTAGCCATATGATCACAGAAAAATTGAACATGAAGTACAACCTCAAAGAAGAAATATCTGAGAGGAGGAAAAAATCATAGAAGACAGATAAAATAGAAGATATAATATAGCAAGCAGCCTTTTAATTTTTTCATAGAGTTATTGGGTCGAGTATGAAGGAAATTTTATTTGTGCATTAGTCTATTAGTGTGAGAGTTTGAGGGGTTTTATTCTCTGTGCTTTTCCAGGAATAGATCAATAGTTCCTGAGAGGAATAGTGAAATGCTTTGTGGTACACAGAGCACCTCAGTTTACTGCGTGCTTTAATTTTTCCTCATAGCCTTAGGCTGGCTGTGGGTTGAGAATGCTTGATTATTCCTATGTGCAGGATCTACTGTAACAGGAGTAGAACACGACATGGAGTTTTGCCATGTATCTTATTTCAGATGTCATAGATTTCAAAAATAAAATAACAAATTTGTAGAAAATGCAAATGGAAACAGAATTAACATTAATTGAATGAAAACAGTTTTATAAATGACTAGTTTCATTCAAACTGGGACTGGTTATAGTTTTGTAAATATGGATCAGTCAATATTGATTTTCTTTACTTTTAAAAATCTTCTGGGTATGCATTGAAAATTACTAAAGCTGATATAAGATACAAAATATTTTATGCTTAAATTTTAAATCCATGGATTCATGTACTTTTCCTATTGAGCAAAATCACAAATATTTCTGTAATAAGATTTTAACCAAATGTATTTATGTATATAATTATATAAGAAATATGTATTTTTCTTGTAAATCATCAGATATCTCTAGGATTATTTCCTGCAAAAATACCAAAAAGCTGCAAGCACAAAATTGGCAGCAAGCAGGGGCCCCAGAGCTCAACCCTCTGCTTTCCTTTAGAATAGAATTCAAATCTGGCCCCAAACACACCTTTTGGCTGGATCCCAGGATCTATGCCTAGTGACATTTCCCTTCTGCAGCCAAGGGGCTTGAGACCCACGTACAGCTTTAATAAAACACCAGAGTCTATGGGGGACATATATTCAAGCTACCACAGTATCTAAGCTGAATGGTGGATGATTACTTCTCCCTCTATCAAGGAGGAAAAAAACAACACTATCGTTAGATTAAAATGCTGATTGCTATACTTTTAGAACCAACTATATTCTAGTCTATGACCATACTATTTAGAACATAGCAACTGAATAAAGCAGTTTTCAAGAGAATGAGTGGCCAGATCTATCAATACACCAAATACATTGTCAATAACAAGACACCACACAAGGTGCAATAGAAAACAAAAAAAAATTAGCTTTTAAAAAATGTTTAATTTTTCCACTTCACCTTTTAAAACCCATGAGATATCTGCATGCTTATTTTGAGATGCGAGGTAGTAACAGGAAAATTTCTTGAGTCAGTCTGTAGAGCAGCTAGCTTTGAAAATACAGCTGTGACAAGAGATTCTGCCTTAAACAAGGTAGAAGGTGAAGATAACATCTGATTGTCCTTTACCCCCAGTGTTCTCTGGGGCATGTGTGTGGTTTTGTGAATGCACACACACACACATGACAGGATGAGACAGGACCAGAAAGGAAGAAAGAAGGATGGGAGGAAAGGAGGGAGAAAGGCAGGACAAGGATGGAGAATGGAGAAAGGTGAAGAAGAAGGAAAGATGGGAGGAAGGAAAATAATTGTCAATAACATCTCCAAATGAATGGAATAGGATATGTGTTGCTTGCTTCAATTGAAATCCTTCATTGTAGAAGTACTAGGAATTTCACTGTCACTGGTTTTACTGACTTTAGGATTCCAAGTGCCTCCTAATGGTATCTGCATAATCATATTATCCTGAAAGTCAGAAAAGGTAGAGGAGTATCAGCTCATACACACATTAGTGAGTGACACTAGATTGAAAACGTTGTTGTGCTTACTACACTTAACCACCTTTACCACTGAAGATTCTAGTGCAAATTTAACCCACACTGTACTGTGTGATTGAGGATGAGGAATTCAGGTTCATTCTTTTTCTGGACTCTAAAGCATAGTTCTGATACCTTTAGGGGTTCATTACATGTTTGATCAATGTACAATGTAGCGAATAAAATTTATGTAGCAGTAATATAAATTAAGCAGTCTTACAGCATTTCTGTTGGAAAGATTATTTTTTCTATTCAGAATTTTGTTCAATTATTGGACTGGCAGACAAGATTTCTTAGGGTTTATAGAGAATAAACTGGATACTCAGACCCAGGTCAAGATAAACAACAAGCTGACATTTATATTCTAATACAACTCTGTGTAAAGTGATCAGTTGAACTCAAGTTGGTGAACCATTTTTGTTGCTTTGTATATAGTATTAAGTTATCCATTTACACATACATGTTATAATTTCTATATTTGCTTTTGCATTTATTTAATATAATATCCTCACTGCATTCATATATATATATATATATATGTTTATATATATGAATGTTTATTATATATATTCATATATATGAATGCAGTGAGGATATATATGGTACTTTAAAAACATGAATAAAGAAATATAACTTATAAAGGACATTTGGAAAGAAAGCACGTTCTGAGGGGATGAGATGTTGGAATAGAGTGAAATGGACTGGTGTAGCACGTAAAACTGCTACAGGGAGGAGTGAGAGCCACCCTGAGTCCTGAAAACAAGTGAAGCATGAGGGAAGTTGATGGAAGGTAATGGAGAAAAGAAGGGCATTAGCCAAACATTACCAAGGCTATTACCACCCTCTGGTGCAAAATCACTCCAAGGAAACTCGTTCTCCCATCTCTTTCAATTTTCCATGCAATCGGTCACCTGACAGCTGTGGTTTAGCTTCCCAACTCTTCACTAAGAAGGGTTTTCAGAGTGATTTCAAAAGCATATTAGTAAGGGTCAAATTATAAGAAATTAAAATTCTCTTACTATAAATCTATAAAGTGATACTTAAGCAGGTATTATTTCTATATAAACCAAATTTAGAGATGTGCCTGTCTTTTTTAAGGTTTCATGCAGAATATTGAGATCATGCCTGAGATATCCTGCTAATGTTGTTTTGAATAAGTATTTGTGATTTGCAGTTGAATCTTAAATATTCACAAGGTAGTTGTTAGTCTTCTAAAGCTCAGTGGGATAAATGAGAAAGACGTTTCTTCTCAGGGACAAATGATGCAAATTTTTTTAAGAAAATAAACTGAATTTACTTTTCATGAAATACCTTTAATTCAGTCTGAAGTTATATGAGGAATATTGTGCATTAAAGACAAAAGTTATAACTGTTCCTTATTTTTCATAGAACGGGCCACAAACAATGAATATTTCTATGGATGAGACTCTGAAGGTAATTATTTACTAGCAGTTATGTGACTATATCCATTGAGATTTTATAGGATGTTTTCAATATTAATAAAATCAATTCTTAGGTTGTATCAGAATGTCAGCAATAAAACATGACAGCTAAAATGTCAATATTATTTGCCAAGTGTAAATATTTCTTGTGTGTGTGTTTGTGTGTGTGTGTGTGCGATGCGCTATGGTATGTACACTTGTGTGTGCAGATGAATGTACCCAGCACATCAGATGTGTGTACTCCTCTTTCTGCCTTCCATATTATTTCCTTGATGAAGTATCTGTCATTGAACCTGCAGAAAAATCATTCAAGTGAGAAGTGCTATATTGTCTGAGTTATAAAATCTTCTTATAATAGAAAAAACTATCACTTCAATGTCATAGTTTTGGAGATGGTTTATTATATGGAAGAGACTAACTGAATAGAGAGCTAATTTCTTTTTTCTCCAAAAGATGATGACCACATCCACAAACCTTGTATTAGTAATCTTTTGCTGGAGATTTAAACCCTTAACTTAATGCCTTAAAAATCAACAAAACACATAACATTTCATGATCCTTGGTGAGATCTATAAATTCCTGCCCATAAAAAAAGACTTTGTGCATCTGGCTTTATGTGGGTAATGGGGAATCAAATCCTGGCCATCAGGCTTTGCAAACAAGTTCCTTTAACTGCTGAAGCATCTCTCCATCCCAACTTATCCTGTGTTCTATTTGGTGGAAGGGTGTTACTAAGCCCAGCCTATACATCGTAATGGGCTGACACAAAGGCATGAACCAAGGAGGCACCAAGGGAGGCAATCATTGACATGTGTCTGCCACAAACCTTCAATTTTACCAATATATGTATGCAAAGGGATGTATTTTCTTTCATGTCACACAGATATATATATAAAAATAGAGAATCCAAAATGATGATAGGAATTCTTTTTTTAAAATATTTTATTTATTCATTTTCAAGCAGAGAGGGGGGGAGAGAGAAAGAGAGAGAGAGTACACCAGGGCCACCACCTTGTGGGTGTGGCTTATATGGGACCTGGGGAATTGAACCCAGGGCCTTAGGCACTAGAGACAAGTGCCTTAACCGCTGAGCCATCTCTACAGCCCTTTTTTTTAAAATATTTTATTTATTCATTGTCAAGTAGAGAGAGAGAGGGGGGAGAGAGAGAGAAAAATATTTTATTTTTTCATTTTCAAGCAGAGAAATACAGAGAGAGAGAGAGAGAGAGAGAGAGAGAGAGAGAGAGAGCGAGCACTAGACCCACCAACTTGTGGATCTGGCATATGTGGGTACTGGGAAATTGAACCCGGGGTCTTGGGTACTGGAGGCAAGTATCTTAACTGCTGAGCCATCTCTCCAGCCCGGAATTCTTGAGTTTCTCAGATTCATTCTATACAATCTCTAATATCAGTCATTCAGGTTATAATCTATCACATTTACGAAGATTTTTATTCATTGGGGATAATTTATCTATAATCTATTATCTGCTTCCTAGAATTTCTTATGTATTATAAATGCATAATAACTGAAGGAACAGTGAAAAGAAAATAGCATCCTCTTCAAATGAAGATATGTTGTCATTATGTATGTTTGCACATATCTATCACTTTGGCCTTAAAATGATAGAAAAATGCATTTTTGCTTGTAATATTCATGCATGTTCTCTCCTGGTGGAGTGTCATGTCTGTGTTTATGTTTCGTCTTCTGTTCAGAGATCAGGCTCCTTAACTTGTTTAGATGATTTAACAAGTGTCTCTTATACCTCTGTTTCTTTGTGAGATATTCCTACCACTTGTACCTTGAAATCCCGTTTTATTTATTTAGTCCCTCTTTCTTCAGAGTGCCAGTCACTACTTCCTATACTATTAGATAACACAAAGGGTTAGTCCCTTTGCTATATTCACTTTCCTCATTGAAAACTGTGCTTTCACTGTGGAACAATCAATGTGTTAGGTGCTCAGGATCCTCTGAGACAAAGAATTGTTTAAATATTTTCTGTTCAAGTAAATTATCATGGATATATCTATCATATCTAGATATTGCATCCTGCTGCACCCTTGAACTTCTGCATCTCTTTAACTTATTTTATCTTTAAAGATTCTCATGAATTATCATTGTGGGTTTTTTTTATAACTCTTCTATTTGTTATTGTTTCTAGCTTTCACTTAAATATAACATTTATAGGACGAGGGCCATCATCTATTTCGTTCTTTATCTGTAATATAAAGATTATATACATGAAATGATTTGTACAGCTAAGTGAGAAGAGTAAGGATGCATATAACCAGGCACCAAATTTGAATAAAAAATTAAAACATGCATTTTTGTTCTGCTTTAAAAAGCAAAGGTGATTTCATATTGGAAAACACCATATGAAACCACATAAAGTTAATTACATAATAATAGCACTGCTCTTTATTTCCTTTATATCAGTTCTTTTTGACCATAGAGAATGCTGGAATTCATAATATTCAGTGTGACATCTATTTTCAATGACAATTTGCATAAACTATACTAATATAATGCTTAGGGAAGTCAAATCCTAATGCCAAATAACAATAGAACATCTGTATTAATATTTATGATATGGATATGATTTTACACATTACAGAGGTGATATGGATTTTGAAATCTATTGAAGTACACATATTAAAATGATATTTAAATGCTACATGGTCTAAATGAGGGTTTTAATCCTGTTGTTCTGCTTTTTATTAAGAACATTAATATTTATTAGTTAATCTAGCCTACTTTTTTTACTTCTCAAGTGATATGAAAAGTCTTTAATTTTCCTTAGAAGTTTGGAAAGAGACAATTAAGATCCACAGGGATCAATTGTCTCTTTCTCCAAGCAATAATAAGGAAGACTATAATTTGGCAAGTAAAGACTCCTTGTTAAAGGACATCAAGCAGATTTGATTAACACTTTGAAGTTTCAATCTTTTCTCATGTCTTTTTGAGATTGGCATTAAGAAAAAGCTGCCTTTTTAGTGTATGAATTTATAAAGACTTGTCCAATTTGACATGCTATCCAAGTGTTGTCATTCAAGAAAACATATCTGAGAAACCCCTTGCTCTGTGCAGCAGGAGTGAAACGTATAATCTGTATAATTTAATTAATAGACTGTTTAAAGATCAGAGATCAGGATACATGCTGGTATTTCAACCTCAGATATTCGATGTCGGAGATGGGCTGCTCATATCTTTCATGAAAAAAGTTCATGGGGCTCCGTAATAACTTATCTAGTAGTGTAAGACCTTCCTGAGTGAAATGTCTGGTGACGCTTCATTCCAGATATATAGTGGTGACACTGTAACACAGTCTAGCTAGACAATGTGAGATGCAAATTACATTCATGCTTTTTCTGGCTCTTTTCAAGTTTAAATAATTATTTCTATGATATCTTTGACCTTATGCCCTGGTAAATATTGCCTCTCTGGTGTATGAAATGGTGCATTTGTCAGACAAGTTGTAATAAATGGTATGATAGCACCTTTTTAATTTTTCTAACCTTTAGTGTTTAGCAAGTCAGATTACTGGAATTTATTAAAAGGATTAAATTAAATTTGATATGTCATAATCCATACATTTGGACAGCAAACTAAAGCCATTATTAAAATTACACATCCATAACACAGGATTCCTGAAATCTCCCAGGTAGTGTATGCAACTGAAACTTTACATAGTAAGTTTTCCTTGTTTTGTAAACCTGCTATTGCTTTCTGAACTGACAATAATATTGATCTTCCAATAATGGCACAACACTGTTACCTTTTTGATGATGAAAACTTTGCACTGCTTTTTTAAAACTTGTGGGAGGTTTTAATGTGATATGCTATCAAATAAGAAAATATGAAAGTCTCAGATCAGATGGTCATACTTTACATACCACTATTTATAATTCTATTCATTTCCATGCTAGTCTTTCAAATTATTGCATGCTATTCCTCAAACTCTGTGTGTAACTACTTCAAGAATATCTATACTAGCCTAAAGTGACATGTGGCTTGCTGATTTTTCAATTGCTATGGCAATTGTCATAAATAACTTAGAATGACTGATGATGTATGAAGAGTGTGTTGGTTAATCTCTGGTTGTCAACTTGAAAGGGTTTGGTATCACAATGGAAACAAATCTCCAGTCAGGTGTGCGATAGACTTTTCTTGATTAGATTAGTTGAGGTGGAAGGACCCACTCTGACTGAGGCACCATACCTTGGGTTTGGTTCATGGACAGTATAAATAGGAAAAAGCTACATCATCGTTCAACATTTGCTGCTTTCTGCCTCTTGATTTGACTGAACGTGACTAGCCACCTCCACCTCTTGTCGTCATGCCTTCCCTGCAAGGTTGGGTTTCCCATTGCAACTGTAAACTAAAATAAAGCCTTTTAATTTCTTAAGCTGTTTCTTGTCAGGTATTTTGCTCCAACATTCAGGAAGGAACTGAAACAAATAAGTTGCAGAGTGTACTTGGAAAAATAGAAATACAGCAAACATCCAGACTACTGTGATTACAGACATGAGTTGCCATGGATATCTTTAACTTTGACATTAAAGTTTCAACATGAATTTTTGGGGCACCAAAAAAGTCAAACCATAACATAAAATCAACATCTTTTGAGAGTTCAAGTAATTTGAAATCCTAGAATATTCCCAAAGATATTCATTCCGATTAATAAATTTCTAATTTCTCTGGAAAAAATGTTCTGATATTCAGTAAGACCTAGGAGTAATTTAAATTAATGTGTTGTAATTTTTCAAACTGGTCATATTTTAGAATGATTTTCAGATCAACAATCTGATATTTACATTAGAAAAGTTCACAAACACAAACACACATGCACATCCACATTGATTTAAAACTTTAAATAAATATGGCGTATTATTTCTACATGCTTTCTGGGTTAAGAATGGGAAATCAACATTCTACTTAATGTTCATTACTCCCTTTTTAAATATTTCATTGCAGAAGCAAGTTTATCTTCCAAAAATCTGGATAGGTGTTAATTTTACCAGTTTGTTAATAGATTGTTTATTTCCCCAGGTCTTGTGATGTCAAGGTTAGAATTAAGCTCACTGATGCTGACCTGCTCATAACAGTTATGAAAACTGGCTTTATCATGCTCAATCAAAATAGCTATGTTTCTATATCTCTCAGGCTTTTAAAATATTTTTATATTTCTCCAGAAAGTTTAGAAAGCTATTACCTCCATCCTTTCATGTTCAAATGTAATTCCTTCACTGAATGGACCTATCTAGAGTCCTGTAGGAAAAGAAGGAGACATGTAATGTTCATGAGTTCTATCTGTTATATAGAGTATTTGCAAAAAATGAAAGGGTACTGTTATTCACAAACAAAATTTAACATAATTCTTTAGGGACAGGCCTTACTAAAAGCCCACAAAGAATCCTCAAAATTTAATTATGTTTAACCAGTAATTTTTCTCATACTCTAAATGTAGCCTATAATTTTACATCTAATCTCTGTATTTGTCCCTCTCCTTCTATATGATAATTCTTATCTCTTCTCTCCTACCTATATGGAATTCCTAGCTATTAAAATATATATTAAGTATTTCTCAGTCATTATAGGTGCAGGTTTTCTGTATTAACTTGGTCAGTAATATATAAACTGCACTGTCCTGTTTATTTCATATAATTCCCAAGTTACTCTCCTCTTCTCTTTAGGGCTGTGAAATCTGCTTTCTGAAGGAGGTAGTGGGGTGATGGGGGGGGGTCAATGAAAGCTGAGTATGTGTAAAGAAAAACAACAAAAAATAAATAGGAGGGAAATGGAATCTTCACAAGAATTGCTCATACAATATACATACTTATTCATAATAAAGGTATTAATTAAAAATAAAATAATAAAATAAATAAATCTGTACTCTGAGAATCCTGCTGTTCTGCTTAAAAATTAGCAACTGAGTCATTTTTCCCAAGCTCAATCAATTAGCTCAAACTTCAGATGATGTGGAAGCTATGAAATCATGGAATCACTTGAGCTGGAAAGATGGCACAGCGTTTAAAAGCACTTGCTTGCAAAGCCTGAAGACCTTGCTTCACTTTCTCAGGGCCCATTAAAGCCAGATGCACAAAGTGGCATATGCATCTGAAGTTTGTTTTGCAGTGGCAGGAGGTATTCTCCCTCCCTCTCTCTCTCACTCTTTCTCTCTCTCTTTCTCTCTCTCTATCTCTCTCCATCTCTGACTCCTTCCCTCAAATGGTCTTGATGAATACATTATGGAGTTATTACATTGAAAAGGATTTATTTCAATGTTGATTAGAGAAGAGGACAAAAATGTATTTTTTAGAATAGAAAGGAATTTCCATGTATAGTCTTATCAGTATTTTGCTACACTCTCAAATTATATAGCCCAAAATATATTGTCATTTCCTAAATTTTTCCACAGTACCTCATACTGATCCACTCAATAAGAGGTATTAGATCAAAGATGTCTGAAGCAGCATTTTAAATATAAGCTTGTGTCAGTAAAGAAAATGAAATGTCAGAGTTTTCTGACATGTTACCCATGTTAAGTAAGTATGAACTGAAGAAGTAGAAACAAAAATTAGACCAATAACTTGACTGTTTGATAGTGAAACATATGTTACCAACATCGTATGATAAGAGTCTAAACTAAGGTATCCTTCCTTTTCACATTTCATCAGTTTTGTTTCCATTGATCAAAGCAGATCCATGTGACCTCAAAAGAGACCTTTCTCGAACAACATGGATAGCACTATGATGTGAGGAAACCATGATCCACTCTTCAACAACTTGACTACACTGAACTCCTTGAAGAACCAATGTTTTGTCTTCACAGGGATCATGCCTATTTTGAATCTGGGTTTATATTCTTTCCAGAATAAACCCAGTGAGCACAGCTTCCAGAGATTTATAGAATCATGGTTCACAGTTTGGACTATCATATAGCATAGAACCTGTGCCAATGCGTGCCTTATCATTGGAACAAAAATCCAATCAGACACATCTTAATGGAGGAAGGGTTTATTTCAGGATTAAAAAAAAATCCAGGGGAACACCATGTATAGTGGGGGAAGCAGGCTCATTTTCATAGATCCAAGCAGATAGAAACATATACAGCAAGTAAACAACACTAGCAAGCATGAAACATCAGAGATCAAGTTGTTCTCACCACAACTTTGTAAGGGCTGGACCCAGATTAACTCCCAAACACACATTAGGACTGGACTCTAAGATCTGTCCCAAGTAATACCTTGTCCTCTGGCCGCTGGAGACTCACAGTTCAAGGCCGAGTTTTGGGAGGCATATGTTCAAAGTACCACAGAACCTGAGCAGGGACTAGTTTTGTAGAAAAGAGGGTATACCTATGGGGCCCATGTGGACAAGTTCAACTAGACTGTGTTATCCAGACAC